>BJBW01009377.1:0-23581 GCA_004320125.1 Scolopax mira
TGAGCTCCAGCCAAAGCTCTCTATTTAGCCAGACTGGTCTTCTACCCTTCCTGCTTGTTTTTTGGGACTTGGGTATGGCTCTCTCCTGCACTTTGAGGAATGCCTCCTTGAAGTACGACCAACCTTCTGGGCACCTTTGCCCTTTAGGACTGTCTCTCAAGGGACACTTTCAACCATGCTCCTGAAGAAGCCCAAGTCTGCCCTTCAATCCTTTAACTTTTATGTAAGGTTGTTTATGTTGTGCCCCACACCTCCCCCCAATTGACAATAACAATCTAAGCACCAGTTACTTAAATAGAGCCTGGGGGTTATTAAACACATTTTTCTTCAAAGTGTAGGGTTCCTCTGAAAGGGGAGCTGGTTCAATGCCAGTAGGAGATGCTGCCTTCTGTCCAGCATCTCCCTTTCCCTTGCATTCAAGTGGGTGATAGGAAAAGCACTGAATATCTCCTTTGCCTTTCCTTCATCCTCACAACAGAAGTCTCCATCCAAGCCCTGGCACAGCCACTTTCTTCACAGAAAGATTTTGGGCAGTAAAAGCACAACCTCTCAACCTGCCTGTTCTGAACTGGCTTTGACCTGTGTGGCACAGCCTTCTCCTGATTGAATCAGGATGCCCACACCTCAGCTGGAGAGCAGCAGGCTCCTGTGGGGAACATTGCTACAAATTAAGTTTCTGTAGTCACCAAAGCACAGCACAAGACTTTTGGCTCCCCTCTGAGCTAACCTTGACACATTTTACCTTGCCTTTAGGCAAAAATGAAGGATAACACTATGCAGCTATAGGGAAGAGTGATAAAAATTAATAAACCATTGTTTCCATCACTGCAACTTTCTCTGGAGCTTCACCAGGGCTAGAACAAAGATGACAAACTCTCCAAGTTTTAAACAAAAGCCTGAGAAGCAACTAGGGCCATCAGTGCAGGAGCAGCTGCCAGTGAATGAAAATGCTTGGCCTGGAGCTGAGAACTGTGACCCTGCAGTTAAGGTAAGCCCATGCAGCAGTATGAGGCCACTGCTCCTCTGAGCAGCGGGTAGCAGGGAAGGCAGCAGCATGAGAGGGAAATGCATAAATGAAGAGGAAAGTAGAGACACCCCATGCTGAGAGGAGAGAGACTTGAGCTTCAGAGAATGAGAGATGTCTTTCTGCAAACCCCTCAGCTGCCACTTCCCCGCTGAACTTAGGAATCTACTTTCAACAGCCAGCATGAGCAACCTATTGCTCTGTTCAAAGTCTTTACTTCCTAAGAGGGAGA
Source organism: Scolopax mira (assembly GCA_004320125.1). Lineage (NCBI taxonomy): Eukaryota > Metazoa > Chordata > Aves > Charadriiformes > Scolopacidae > Scolopax > Scolopax mira. The sequence goes on from BJBW01009377.1 coordinate 1,257, forward strand.
GACACACAGCAAGGGCTGCTCCAGGCCTGGCCTACCCATCCTGGCAGCTGCAAGCTTCAGCTCATGCCCAGTCAGAGCAGAGAGCAGTAACCCCACTTTGGTGCCCTGACACGTGCTGCAAGGTGAGTCCTGTTGAGCTCTCAGTGTTTCCATGACTGCACTTCAAACTGGCTCCAAAGAAAATGTTTCATGATAGACATCAAAAGCACTATCATTACACTCAAGACTTCAAGGCACTATCAACTTTTTATTCGAAAAGATAATAAATGGGCTTTTTAGTATCTACCTTTTCTTTGAAAAAGGAGAAAGAGTTTGTAACACAGCAACGAATACAAGGGGTTTTCCTTTCATCAAAGTTAAACTATAGCAGCGATACATTTTAATCTAAGGAATTCCTGCTCTCCCCTCCCTCCTGTTTTGTGAAAAAAAGACTTTCTCAGGAAACTGTTGAAGTTTCAAAAAAAATTGCAGAAAGGTGCAAACTTGTTGATACTGCAGTTGACCCTGGCAGACTGTGGGTGTGCTGTTCTAGATGTCCCCAGCCTTCCTTCCTAACCAGCATCTGCTGTGTTCCTAAATTGCTATGCTTTGTCCATTGATGTTTCTCCACAAATGTCACCTCTGCTGTTTTTTGCATCCTCTCAGTCACACCATTGCTGCTACTTCTTTCTTTGCTGACACTGTCCCAGCAATCAACTTTCTGGCTGAAGCGACACATTCAACTGCAGGAGCTAAGGCTGTCCCTGACTGCAAAATAGTTTGGCAGATCTTGACCTTTCCTGTGCTGTCAAAACCAGCATAACACCAGTGCAGCAACAATCCTGAGCCCCATGAGCCAGAAAACCAGAAGCTGTTTCCACTTCTGGTCTGCGATGTTAGAAGGACTGACAGATCTTCCTCAGAGGGGGAAGAAACCCCTTTATTTCCACCTTGACAAATTTCTTCTGCATATGTTTCATGGTTGAATCGCTAAGCACTGGGGAACTGTCAAACACACTTATTCGTAAACCCTGCATCCTCCACTAAGTGAGCCATTAAGAGGTCAAGGCGAAGGTGCTGGAATGTGTGTTTAAGGCTAATGGCACGGCACGCGAATGCCTCTCACCCCGGTACACCAGGCAGCTCAGAGAATTTTCCTCCAGAAATTCCTCATACTGCACAGTGCTCATTAGCCAGCAAAGCCCAAGAAGGGCAACCCTCACACAGGGGAAATCCTCCAGGTGCCCCTGCTCACCCCGGGAGGAGGCACCAACCTGTCCCAAGGCAAAGGAACACAAGCTCAGTGAGGAAACCAAGGGCTCTAGGGACTAGGAGCGGGAGGCAGGCAGGCAGGAGAAGGTGGGATAAGGCATGTTCTTTAAAGAACAGCTATTGGGAGCTTCCATGAACTACAAAGAGGCAGGATTTTTGCTAAGCATTTCAGTAAAAAGCTACTGTATTCCAGAAACCATCCTGAGAATAGGGTTTGTTTTGTTTTAAATTTAATCCAGGTACGTGAACACAGGAGAAATTTGTCACCCAGTAATACTGCCAGCCAGAAGGGTGAGCAAAGGTCTCAGACCTTACCAGCAGTTCACCTTCCTTCCCCTGACTGTAACAGTCTCTTTGCTCTACATCACAAGAAAACAGTCGAGGGAATACTCTTAGCTGTAAGTACTTCACTTGTCTGTGATAGTTTGTAATAAGGGTCACCAACAGAATCGATGGGATTTATTTTTTTTTACAACTCAGTTTATAAACCAAACTTCTATTTGTGAGTCATCTGAAGCTTGAGTACTATACAGACATGTTTGCCAAATAGTTTAAAGAAACAATCTTTGACCCATGAGATGTCTTTTGGTGACAACTCTTGCTATGGAGAGCTTAAAAGCAGTTACGTGATGCTGATGGCTTCTGGTGGCACACCTAAACAGTTTCTCCACTAGCTGGGCTGCAGAGACAGAGTTTTGCTTGGTTGGTTGGTTGTGAGTTGTTTTTTCTTTTTTTTTTTAAGAGAGAGAAAATAAGAATTCACCATGATGAAATTGCACCAGTGTTACATACAAACAGGTTGGAGGATTTCTGGATTTTCACAGATTTTGAGTAGCTGTTCAAAATGTTACAATCCTTACAAACCCCAAAACATGAACATATAAACAAAGCAGAAATTGAATTCTAGTTGTTGGTTTGGGTTTTAATTCAATCTAAGCTCCTTCAGCAATTCATAATCTTATGGAAAGACAAATTATGTATAATTATAAATTATATACAGATATATATACACACGTGTGTGTGTAGACATATACACAATACTATGAAGGACACCAATCTGAGTGACACACTGGAGGTCTTGTGTAACAAAACATCCAAGGAATTTCCAAAAATCATAGCCGACAATTTCCTAACTCAATAAAGATTGAATCCAGCATGGGGGAATTCTATACCAGACCTCATTTTTACAGATAAAGAAGAACTGATCACAGAACCAAAAATTAGTGGTAGCTTACATATAAGTGATTGTGACTTGATTACATTTATATGCAAGCAGAATAAAGGCCGAACTAGTAAGTTATACACATAGTGATTTAAAAAGCCAGTTTTACAAAGCTGAAAACAATTATAGACTGAATCAGTTAGGAAAAAGAATTTAAATAGAAAAATATGAATGATAACTGGAAGCTACTTAAGAATGTATTAATAGATGCCCAAAAGCCACAGTCAAGAAAAAAAGGCCACATTGGTTAGGAACTCAACCCAGTTTAGGGGAAGTCAGAGCAACCAGAATAAATGAAACACACACACACACCAAAATAGAAACGTAAGGAGACAAAAAAGCATATAGTAATAAATATAAATCAAAAACTAAGAACTGTAGAAAGATGATAAATACACAAACAAAATTATGATGAGCACAGTAAAGTTCTAGGTGTACTGCAAACTCATTAAACATCACTATCTAGAAACAGTAGGCAAACTCACCAATATTAACACAGAAAAAACTTCATTGGCAAATACATATTTAAATTCTATACCAGGGGGTGAAAATCAAACACCTGCTAAGATTTAATTTTTTTAGACCAAGTTAGTGTCAAAAATTCTCACCTGTTTATTTTAAAAGTAAAGATCAGGGCTCTATGAATAACTAGAGCTGTTTTTCAAGAACTTTTTGGATATTGGGACAGAACCAGATCAATGAAACAAAAACTAATACTAGGCAATGCTTTGGGAAGTGAAATGGAACGGCCCAAGCAAATACTGTTTTATAGAACAAAGAACCATCCCAGGTAGAATACTGGAAGAGCAGATACAGGATTCAATCAATTAAAAATTAAAGGAAGGTAATATAACTAATACTGAGCAGCAAAGGTTTATGGAAAACAGAGCTACTCAAACTAATTTGACATCTTTTCTCTAAATAAAATTAGTGTTGCCAATAAATGGAATAGTACTGAGGTAATAGATACATATTTCTAGAAGGGCAGTAGACTGCATGACATTTTGATTAAGATACTAGCACAACACATACCAAAAAAAAAGTCACCTTGGCTTATATTAATGCTTTAGGAATGGTAAGCACACAAACCACAATATATGGAAAGAAAGATCTCACTGAGCAGATGTGTCCCTATCAGTGTCCCAGCTTTCAGCCCTAAACTCTGCTCTTCAGTGACCTGGGAGAAAACCTATCAGTAGTGGCCAATGATACAAGTGAGAAAGTGGTAAATAAGGAATAGAGAGACTAACTTGGATTTCTTTGCAAATTGGGTGCAAATACAACAAGTGCAAGTGCTGAACAAGTGAGATGTACCATCTGGGCATGGGAAAGGGCTATCTTCAACTCAAGAAAGACTCACAGAATCCTGGTGGCCAATCACCTGCACAGGAAGTCTCACAGTGGGGATGTAGGCAAAAGAACAAGTATACTCCTCTATTCAGAAGTAGGGGCATTGCCAGGAGGGGTAGGGTCCCTGAAGTACCCATGATTTTGCACGAGCTGTAACCGCTACTGGATTACTGTGTGGTATCTAGTGTCTGAAGGTGCTGAAGAGCTGGAACAGCTTTGCAGAAGCATCATAAAATAACCAGGAAGATTTGGAAAGTATGAAATAGAAACAAAGTTCTAACCTATGCAGTTAGTTAACACTAGACACCATAGAATTAAGCAGGGAACCGTGATGTGACTCTTGTCCTTGACAGTCTATCCCTCAAAGATCAGCTTTAATTCAAACTAGAGTTAATTCCGGGTAAATCACAGCAGATCATAGCAAGCATGTCTTCATAATGCAATACAGTAGCAAGTGTATTGAGACATCAACTGGGATTTGATAGCTCACATGAGATTATAGTGTGTGTCTGTCTACAAAGCAGAGTGAAGCACTCCATGTACATACATACCACCCTACTCTAAAGCTACTGGTTTATGGCTATCTCTTCTGGATGCACTGTCTCACATGAGCACGTGTCCTTCCAACAGAGGCTGGCGGTCTCACTAGCAGCAACCTAAGGGATACTGGGCATGCTCACTTGCCAAAAGTCTTTGTTCTGAAGAGCCAGAGGACAGACAGTGTGGAGTCACATTTTCCGTTGGGGACCCAGCAGAGGATTCTAGCTCTGATTACACTCCATCACACATATTTTTTATTGCGCATTATTGTACACTAGATTACAATTCTGTTAATAACTAAGGGTTTGCAGTCCTACGTACACTTAACTGAATGAGCCAAACTCAGTTTGGGAGTGCTCCAGAGAACCTGAAGGAGTTCTATCAGACTATCAGAGCTTACTTTACAGCTGCCAATACCATGAAAGTATTCCTACTAGCTTTGCAGCTAGTCTAGGCTTTTTAGAAAAACAAAAACCAACATTAACTAGTGTCTTTACATTAAAAGTTTGACTTGGCTTTGCTCAGGATCGTAAACACAGGCACTAATCTCGGGAGTCTCTCTGCCTCAGTAGTGTTAGCCCTGTGCTTGAAAGGATGTTGAAACAAAGTCCCCCCAGTTGTCCAAGCCCTGAGCCACTGGAGAGGGTAACCGATAACCCCAGTGACCTGGGCAACATCCCTTCTCAGTAAACAGTTTCTAATGTCCAAGGTCGTACAAGATACAATGGAATATAAGTTGTGAGCCACCATGTTTGCGGGCACAGCTGTTGTATTTGCAAGTACTTAACACCTTCCTTTCTGAAGAGACACAGAGTGTTTAAAAAGAACCCTCAGAAAACAAAGATTTGTTCCCTTGCACCGTGAACACTCACACAAAATACAGGCTTGACATGAGTCATGTATTGACTACGATCTAGCTGTAACACACATGTACATACACCCTATACCTCCTGCAGATTTTGTTTTTTACTTTGAATAGACAAACTGCTGGTCCAGTTTAATTTCATGCAACTCCAGATACAAAGAGGAGCAGAACTCAGTCTAGGCTGCATTCACCATGAAAACAAGGGAAAAAAGGAAAGTCCATTCAAAAATTTCTCTTGTTTGCTGATACCTTTCTCCCTGGGGGATTAGAGGCAGATTTTTATGCAGATATTTTTTTCCTCTTCTATCAGAAAATTAAATTGTTGTATTTTAAGAAATGAAAGCATTCAAAGGCAGGTACAAGTCTAGCAACAGCAGTGTTAATACCTAAGTAGGTCAGTCTTCTGTGTGGTCCTTGAGGGTTTCCTCACAGGACTCGTCCATTGATATTAATGGGAGGTACTCCTCCCCACACACTACAATGACAATTCAGCTTGGCACAGTAATTAATGCTGCTTCTGAGATGGCTTTGAGTCAAGAAATTCTCCCTTTTGTGATAATTGGAAAACATATTTGCAGGACAAAGTGGCAAAAACACTGACCAGCAGAGCAGAGCAACCCCACCCCAAGAGTATTTCTTTCTCTAATGAAATGTATGTATGTCCATTCTCTGTGGATACAGAGAGGTGGGTAGATAGATAGATGCCTGGTGACCTCTCTATGCTTCAAGCTGGCCAGATACAAGCCAGCTCTGGACTGGAAGCTGAAAAGCCTGTCTAAGAGAGTGTCATGGGGTGCAGGAGCACCCAGGGCTCACAGAATAGAACTGACTCTTATCCAGCCAGCTCCAAATCAGCAACAGAGGCCAGGTTTGTGTGCACCTCCCCACACAGACATTCGTTGCCATTGCTCAGTATCCTGTAAGTAAGCTGGACTTTTCCAAAATCACATTACACTCACCCTCACTTTTTTCCTTGCTCAAAGATAATATTTGCTTGTACAATGACAGAAATCTCACTGAAGGCCATAACTCACTCTCCAGTCATTATCAGCTTTCAACAACTCCATGTAAAAGGTAAATCCCTAGAAAAAGCAGTATTTTATTTATATGATCAGTATTTTCCCTTTATTAATATTTTAGTTTATAATATATAGCAATACAGAACTACACCAAGGTACTCAAGAACAGCAATTGACCCATCTTAATAAAATATTAGCTAAATTACACACTTCTTTTTTAAATACAGGCACACATTCTTCAGTACCCAAACCTTAGCACTTGTTCCTCACAATTTCCTATTTTAGATTAAATACATTATCTGGGATAAAACTTTGGCATAATTCCAATTAAAGATAGTAATATTTTTTCCTGAATATGAAATAAAATCTTGACATCAATCTTTCAGATGATTTCTACAAGGAGAGATGATGAAGCAGGGAACAGCTACTGCGATTATGAAAGCCATGACTAAAAGTCCTCAGGAACGTGAATTGATCCAGAAAAGGTCTTCATCCAAGAAACAGTTTTAATCACTTGCAAAATCTCAGAGACTGAGACACGCTTTATTGACCTGTAACATTGCCACCATCTTGTCAAAATATTTTCAAACTGGATCAAGCTGGAGCGTGCTATTTTACAACGATACCACATATTTCTTTCCTCCAAAGGAATACAGCAAACTGTATAATATCTCTGAGACAGGCAAATATTCTGACCTTTTTTTCTTTCAGAATTCCTATCTTGGTGACCCAGCAATAAATGTATTTTTGAAATGTCAAATTTGTTTCCATGGTAACATGAAATGTCACTCCTGGAGATGATGTTCAATACAAATGTGAAGAGTTGAAGGCTATTTAACATGTTTTCAGTTGCACCTATTCAACAATGGTTGTTATACTTTAAAACTCAATAAAGAAATTAAAATATATTTATCAAAAGTTGATCCCTGGCAAAGTGACTTTTACACCTCACATTATTGCCTGCAACAACAGTCAGTAACAAGAAGGCCCTTTAAGTACTTGTCTGCTGGTGGAGCACAGAAACACTTTCTATTGTCTTGATAGTCATTGCCAAGTTCCATTTCCTGAGGAAAAATAGAGGCTTCATCTACCATTTCTACCCAAATCTCTTCTGCATAAATAGACTATAGGAGGCAGGGGAAAAAGAGAAAGAGAAAAAAAAGGAAAAAAAAAAATTTTATCAGGGCAGCCAAAGGGAGAAAATGGTTTTTATGTGTCCTTAAGTACAGAAGGAACATACTCATACTGCAACCCATTCGTATATATTACATATACTACACAGAGTGCCTGTATATACACACAGAGTCATAACTCCAACAAATAATTAATCAAAAGTTTTCTAGCCAGTTTTGATATTTACACTACCTACAACACAACGTTGTCCCATCAGACTCCCTTTCTGTCCTCAGTAAGGAGTGGCAAAGGGACACGCAACAATTTGCACATGAAGGCAGGACAACACTACCCCACTGAAGATGTACTTGGGTCCTCTGGCACAGAAGCTGACCTCTGCCCTGACATCTGACCTGGGGCCCGAGCCCACATCAAGCAGAGCAAGAGCAGGTTTGAAGTAGGAAGGGAAGGTCTGTGGCCTGACAGTGCTGGAGGGTTCATTCCCTGCCCATGGTCAGCTAAGGGGAAAATGAGCACCTAGGAAGAAGGAACGCTAGCTCATCCTACTCCAAGAGGTGGCTCTGCACCACAGCTATCAGGGGCTGTTCTAAAAGGTAAAAACAAGACAAATTGTTCCCCAAAGTTCATAAATAATATATGACCAATTAAGTCTCTTTTTACGGATGCTTCATCAAATATTAATCTATTTTTATTTTCATAAATTTTACAATTTACAAGTTGTTGTTGTCTTAATTTTATGTTAACAAGGTATCTGAAGCTGAAAAATTTGGTTTCAGGTAAAAATATAATCAACTTTAACAAATTGAGAAAGAAAACACTTGGAAAGGACTTCCAAGTTGCAGTCTTTAATATCACAGGTTCTTGCTGTTATTTCTTAAAAAAGGAAGGAAGGAAAGAGCCAGTTCTCTCTGTTAAGGAATAGTTTTCAAATATCAGTTTTATTTCATGAGAGTAGCATTCGTTGTGTCCATCCCAATAGGCATTCAGGCCAGGTACATCATTTTTTATTACCCTGCTGTGTAACTAATGAAAAAAAAAAACCCCACAATTGTGAATAAGCAGTAGATTATTATGAAGAATTGGAAAACTGGGGTTTGCTTGTATCCCTTCAAGATCCTAGCTAGTTCATGTAGAACTACTAAAAGGAAAATTTAAGAACAATTAGATATATTACTTTTGGGGTTATGCATACAGAAGGATAAATGCTGAACCACCCACATACACAAAAGCACACTAGCAGAGGTAGGAATCAAAGACAGCTGGCTCTCCAAGCCATCTAGACTGCCAAGCAAAATGTTACAGCATTTCGCTTTATCTAGGTTTTTTCTTATTTTAACCCCACAGGATGAGATTGCATTCAGGTCTTTCTGAAACGATGCAAATGAATCAAGCAGGGATAAGAGCTGAAGCAAGTGAAGGTAGCAGAAGCAAGAGGAATATCTGAGAAACGCCATAGGGATAAAGACTCCAGGGCAGCTTACCGGAAGATAACCATGAGTCTTTCTGTAGGGTATAAGAAACCCAATTTTTTTTATATGATCTGACCATGTATTGGAGAGCTACTGATCATAGACCAGGCGTACATATACCAGAACACTTGGAGAAAGGCAGTGTAAAGCAGTGTGGAAAAGGGGCACCTACAGGAGAAGTTATGAAATGGCTGTTCAAAAAATGTTCAAGATGGCCTACATGTATGGAACATTTATTGACACCCCGATCTAAGCATATGTGACCAACTAAAAGAACCTTAATATCTAAATAACCACCTGTTATCTTGGTGGTGTTCTGTATTTCCAAAATGTTAAAAGTTTCACAGATTCTAGGCCAGTTTCATAGTGAGGAAATGGAGGAAGAAAATCCTGTGCATTAGAGTAAGATAACAGATGCTAGGCATCCCAACAGAACATATTAGGGGTCACTTTGACTGTTCTAGCATGAGTTAAAATTAATGTCCCAAGAAATTTTTCTTAGGTAACTTAGTTACATAGCTCCAAATTTTGCCTCTTGGTTCAATTTAGGTAGTTCTGCATTATGGTGTAGAGGCAGCAGTGACAACAGCAAGAAATCTCCAAAGGCATTAATGCAATCCCCACCACAGCAGAAATACTACTTCAGCACCATGCATCCTGATGACTGATTTCCTCTGAGCTTCACTGACCAGTGTCATTATAACAACAAAAATAGACTGTGGAAGTAAGATGAAGCCAGGGGAAAGAGTTCATTAAAAAGTAAAAGCATGCGCTGTCATACACATATTTGCACGCCCTCAAAGCAGCCAGCTGGTTTAGAACAGACTAATTTTTCTAAATGCAATAAAATGGACGCAGTATATTTTATAGTGATAAAAAGCTCAAGTATAACTGAAGCATACTTGGTTTCCAGAAACGTGTGTCAACAATGGCAAAGCAGCCCCATGGAGGATCAGAGCATTCACATCTATCAAGGACCTAGGTGAGCAGTTTTGAGCCTAGGGGGGAAATTTATGATACTTTCCTGAAGTCATTGGTATCACAGGGGCCAGCCTCCCCATGTGGTCATCAAATCTAGGTAGTTCGGCTTCTCCAGGAGAAGTTAGTAGCAAAAAGGATTCTCTCCACTGTGTTGGTGTCTGAGTTGGAGCCATTAACTTAGTTGCCTAAGACCTTACAAATGCCTTCATTCAAGTCAAATTCTTCCCTGTGTTCCGAGCCGTTCAGCGCAGGGAGTATGAATTGCCTCATATTCAAAACCCTCCTAAGCCAAGAAAAAAAAAACAGGACAATCTCTGTGCTGCTCAAATGTATATTTGGTTTAATAGCCCCGTGGTGATTTCCATGAGCTGCAGATTATGAGATAGCACAGCCATCCCTGAGAGGTACCTGTATCCTTCTAGAGAATTATCAGGAGAAGCCACTCTGCTTTAGGGATGGCTAGTTTCATGTTCCCAGACTGCAGTATTGCACATTATTTCATTTAGATTAAGAAGTTTGGTCTTAGTTTATGGCAGTCTCAGTAGAGACCCTGAGGAGCAAACTAACTGGCTGGTGGGGAGGAGTGTTTATTGTGAGAGCCTGGTAAAGCTCGCACGGCTGCTGTGAGGGACACATTGCCCAGGGCTGTCAGCCTGGCACCTCTAGCAAGCACTGCGAGGAAGTTACCATCACGAGGCAAACATCATTTCAGAGCTAACAGAAACCAGAAGCAGTGCTCCTTTATTTACTTACGTTTAGAAACCCACCCATTCAAATTCTTCTTTAACTTGTATCTGTGCAGACAGACTGCAGTCAGTGTTGCAGAGGGTGAAAATCAGGTCAGAGTCTGGCCTAAAGCCTTCCTGAGGAGCGGGTGGCAGGTGACATCCCTACTGCTCAGAGACACTCGGCAGATGGGGCTAATTCTACCCTCAATCACACCATCACCAACTTCACTCTTACAGATTTGTGAGAGGGCTTGGTTTTCCTCATTCTCGTTTAGTTTTCTTCCACTTCGCTCCATTTAAATTTACTTTAGAAGCTTTTTTTTAAAGAGTTGTTACTGAGGTTCTAGTTTAATTTGCCCTTGTTTTTATCTCTTGCTCAGGCCAGGACCTCAGATAAAAATCAGACTTGAGCAAGTAATATCCTGGTGCACTTTGTGAATAAATAAAAACAAGATCATTCAATAAATGCCACTCAATTTTGTTAAACTCCTTACACATGTAGAAATGCCATTTAATCCTCCAGTAAGTGAAGTGACTCCAAAATAAGGATCCAAGTGTAATGAACACATTGCTTTAAAATAGAAAGAATTAAAAAAGAGGAATTCCATTAAAAGAAATTATCCTAAGAGGAGAAAACCTCAAGCAAATAAGAAAGTTTAAGCCAACTATAATATGTAGAAACCTAATATCCCCCAAAATGAAAATAACTCCAAAATCCAATAATATAAAAATGCTTTATAAGGTTTTCCTTCTGAGTTGTGGTGGGTTCCAAAAGGTTCTGCAATGCAGAACCAATGAAATAACACACAGACGTGCCTTCGCTTTTTGACTCTTTGCTCCAAGTGACAACTTTCATTGTAAACCTTTGTTTAGAAACAACAGATTACATGATAAGGGTCTTCCAAAAAAGGTTATGAAAAAGACATTGAACCTCTCAAGCATTATTAGGAATAGCACAGCAAGATTCACAGCAAATGTCACTTTTGTTACGATTAGGAAGGAAAAATAATATAATAATAGCTTGGTAATTTAACAAGCCCTCTATAGGAGGTTAGGGGACCACTTTCTTTGAAGGTTACTTAGAAAAACTTCTTTCAAAGATAGGCTAGGGATTCTTTGCACAGGCTTAGAGCTACTGCACCCTTATACTCTTCTTAAATTTGGGTGATTGTTGCAGCTTTTATGTGGGAAACGCTAATACATTCTGTCTTCGGGGATATGCATTCATGGGAAACCCAGTAAGACCTATTTATCCAAGATGCAGGCTTTTCAGAAACTCCTGTTGAAATCTGTAGGTCCCACAGGACCACAACTTACACAAATTCACACTCCGTTCCCCAGCTGTATCTATGCTTCCCCATTACCATACTGCTATCTCAGTCTCTTTTGCATCTCCAGGAGCCTGGGACTTCACAGGTCCCAAATGACATCCTTGTCACTAAATTGGATGGATAGACATGGATTTGATGGACAGACAACCTGATTGCACTCAAAAAGTTGAGGTCAATAGCTCCATGTCCAAGTGGAGACCAGTGACGAGTGACATTCCTCAGGGATCAGTACTGGTACTGTTTAACATCTTTGTTGGAGATATGGACAGCAGGGTTGAGTGCACCCTCAGCAAATTTGCTGATGACACCAAGTAGTGTGGTTTGGTCAACATGCTGGAGGAAAGAGATGCCATCCAGAGGGACCTGGACAAGCTTGAGATGTGGGTCTCTGCAAACATCATGAAGTTCAACAAGGCCAAGTGCAGGGTTCAGCATTTGAGTCAGGGAAATACTAGGCACAAAGACAGGTTGGACAGAGACTAGACTGAGCCTGAGAAAGACTTGGGAGATTGGTGGATGAAAAGCTCAACGCGAGCTGGCAATGCATACTCACAGCCCAGAAAGTCAACTCTATCTTGGGCTGCATCAAAACAAGCATGGCCAGCAGGTCGAAGGAGCTGATTCTACCCCTCTATTCCATTCTGGTGAGACCCTACCTAGAGAACTCCATCCACCTTGGAAGGACGTAAGAAGGATATGTACCTGTTGGAGTAAGTCCAGAGGAGGGCCATAAAAATGATCAGAGGGCTGGAGCAGCTCACCTATGAAGACAGGCTGAGAGAGTTGGGGTTGTTCAGCCTGGAGAAGAGAAGGCTCTGAGGAGACCTTATAGCAGCTTTCCAGTATCTTAAGGGGGCCTACAATAAACCTGAAGAGGGTCTCTTTACAAGGGCAGGCCATGATAGTATGAGGAGAAATCGCTTCAAACTGGAAGAGGGTAAATTTAGATTAGATATCAGAAAGAAACTTTTCATTATGCAGGTGGTGGGGCACTGGAACAGGTTCCCAGAGAAATTGTGGATGCCCTCATCCTGGAAGTGTTCGAGGCTAGGCTGATGGGGCTTTGAGCAACCTGGTCTATTGAGAGGTGTCCCTGTCCGTAGAGAGAGGTTGGAATTAGATGATCTTTAAGGTCCCTTCCAACCTAAACCATTCTTGATTCTCTGATTACCACCTACAACAGCCACCAGCTTCTGTGGCTGAGGGATAGCAAAAGCATCAGGTTATGGTGCCCCCCAACCCTGCATGCACCTGGGACCCCACAGAAGATATCACATGAGGGGTAGCCACCCATTTCACCAGGTTTGGTACTCAAGTCTCCCTGTCAGCATACTCCTGACTTCAGAGTCTCATGGCCTTGACGCACTCTCAGCACAGACATGTATAGATATCTCCACAGGGCTTTGGTGGTGAAAATTAACACGTGGTGCAAGTAAGACTGAATAACCACCTATACATGAGAAGAGAGAGGTCTCATGGAATTAAAAACATATATAAATCAGTCATGTAACTATGATTATAAATACACATATATACACAGACACACAAAGAGCTTGATTTAATTATTAATTCTGTCATTTCCCAGCTTTGAAGGCCTTGATTTTTTGAACCTAATTCTTCCCTACAGATTTACAGGGTGTAAATGTCATTTGTAGTCCCTTGTAACTTTACAATACATTCTGAATCCAACACCTACTAGCTGACTCCCTGCCAAAAGGCAATATTTTTGTATAAAATGTGATCAAAAAAACATTCAGCTAGATAAATATATACATACACACAAGGCTTTTCTTTTCTTTTTTTTTTTTCTTTTTTTTTTAAAGCAGCTCAGTGTGGAAAGATGGAATTTGGCAAGAAAAGAGTCTTCAAACAAGAAGAACAGCCTCTGTGCATTTGTGGTGAAAACTGGGTTTGATTTGATCCAGTTCTAAGTGTTTTAATATCACACGTTGGGCATGCAGCGTTCACACTGTGCCATTTTGAAGTCATTTTCGGAGTCCTACCAAGCAAGGGCTGCTGCACAGCACATGCCTTAGCTGTGTTGTGAACACACATCTTTCTCCTGAAGGCAGAAGGCTTTTCCTCAAGTGCGCACTGCAAACTGTGCAGCTGAAAACTTCATTCTCCCAGCAAAGGAAGAGGTTTTGGCATGTGTGATTCCCAGAATTCAAGGAGCACAGTTTAAATGGGAGGAGAAGCAATTGAAGATATGAGACTGACTGAGAACTGTCTGATGATTATTTTTTTAATTTGGAGAAAGGTTGAAATGTGCTTTTCTCTGAAAGTTTCTCTTGCTGAGGACATTATAATTGCCCGTATACAGACCAGGAAGATACAAATATGGCTTAAAGGAAATCACACCTGAAGACCTAACCTCAGGGACACCACTTATCCATTAGGGGCAGGAGAAGCTTGAACAAGCCCTACCTCTGTGGGTGGCATGGGCCACACATGAGGGGCTGCCCCAGATGCAAGGGGCTCTTCCCCACACTAGTGATCCTTCTTCAGCCTCGCAGAAAGGAGATGGGAAACTCCCTGGGTGCATCCCTTATCAGGCCTGGTCTCCTTCCTGTGAGCAGGAGGAGACCAGCACCCTGTATTTCCACATACCTTTTTACTTATAGTACCTCTTATGTCCAGTATCAGAGCTCACCACCCAGATGGGAGCCTAAACACCACAACATTTAACACTCAGAGAATTTATTCCTGCTTGTTAACACCGAGCTTACCCTCTTAGCTGTGTGGAAGTTTTCCTGCTTTTGAAACACCAAGAACACCAGAAGATCTGAGTGTTTAGCAGAAGCTGGTGTTCCTGAGCATTACACCCAGGCTCAGGGACCTTCCTACAAGCAAGGCTAAACAAGAAAAATCTTTTGCACCAACTAGTTACTCCAGAAGAGCTCCCGCAGTTCTTCCTTGGACTACCCCACCAGCTCCAACTGTGCTGCCAAGCAGGGAGCCCACAGAGCCTCTGGTTCACCACATCCTGCTCTCTGCAGCGTGTTCACAGCTGGATTCATGATGCAAGTCTCAGGGGAACAAAAAAGCTCGGGGAACAGAAACAACATCTCTGAACTTCTAGGGGCTACATGCCTTGGCTTTCAAAGAAATGGTCCCTCTCTCTTTCCAGAAGAAATGCTTCCCAACATGTTAAGCTTTTCCATGTTATTTTTTTCACCCAGTAGTTAATGAATTTCTATTGTTTTCTTGTCAATTATTTATTCATTAAAACAAGGCTTGCATGAGATGCAGGAAACTCAGCAAGCCTACAGAGGCTGTCGCACAGCACGGCAGTACAAGAAGCGTGACTACAACAGGACAGCAACCATATTGTTGTCTCCAGCAGCAATTCAGGGGTCTCCGACAAGGAGGACACCTCTGGGCAGGATGGGCAAGACCAGGGCTGGGGCAAGCCAGCAGTGCTGCTCCACAGCAGCTAGTGGCCATGGAGCTGTCAGCACATCAGATGTGGCTATGAGCAAACCCAAGGAATGGGAGGCAGAAAGGAAAGACCTTCATTATCAAGAAATTCAGTTCCTCCTCTCTGAAATGGGAATGGATAGTACCAGCTACATAATCTTTTATACCATTGATGCTGCATGAGCTCTATTAAGCACCAATTAATAAATCCCCTGGAGCGAGTTATGAATTAAGTCCTGCTCCTGCAGGATTCTGAGGTGAAGGCAATACAGTTATCCCACTTGGGTCAAGGGGTGGGAGCCCACAACAGGGCCAAGTGCTGCATGGTGGGGCAAACAGCCTGTGAGAGTTCAGTTTCTACAGGAACAAGATGGAAGAAGGGAGAAAAGAAATGTTATTAATCCCTTCTGCAAAAGTAAGTCATGGAAATTTGCTGTCTGTTCAAAGTCAGTCTGCTGCACAGCTGGGAACTGATCTCTTATCTCAAGTGCCAGTCTAGTGCCTAAACCACAAAAGCACTCTTTCCTCCACTCCTTCAACATGCAAATGGAGTATAATTGTATAGGCATGCTTACCATAAACAACTAGCAGAACTTGGCATCATGCTAATGGGATTTTTATTAGCCAAATATTTCTTTGGTAACCAGGTCAAACAATCACGTTCTCTTTTGTTTCCTGTTATGAAATGAAACTGAAAAAATATGCCACTTAAAAAAATAAAATAAGAAGAAGCCCAACCAGTCCTTTTTTCATAAAGAAAACAATATGCTTAATGCAGAATAAACCACATTTTATGAAAAGAGGTCATCTTTGGGGGGAGGGAGAGAAACAATTGAAAAGAAAAAATGTAGCACAAGAGGGAATTATGAATCTTTTTTTTTTTTCTTATGGAAAGTATTTACATGTTTATTTTAAGCCTAACATAAATGTAAATATTTTAAACAAACAAAAACACACCAGGGGTAACAATAGAGTATTGTTTTTTTTATGTTGAATAAGAACTGCCAGGACAGTGCATGTATATTTTTAAACATGCTGCTTCAAAAAGCAGGATGCAAGGGATGTTGCATCTTTAATTTTTCTGTTAATTATGGATTGAGCATTGTTGTGAGTCTTGTCCTCAAAACCCAGCTCAGAAAATAAGAGCAGATGCTCGTACCCAGGTTTGGCTCATGTGGGAATTGAACAGAACATATTGGTTTATAATTAATGTAATTTGTTGGATTATCTTTTGTGAAGGAGCTAAGGTAAACAACCTTGCAGCATTGTAGTGAAATTCTTCTGCGCTCAGAGCCTCTGTACTTGATGGAGGATGACAAAAAACCTACCCTTCCTCCTCGATTGTGGGAAGATTTGGAAATGTCTGTCACATTCAAACATATTTTAATTAACTCAAAGGAAAGAATTAGGCTACAGACCCTAAAGCAAATTACAAATAGTGTTTAAAATCAGAGCTAATGATTCCCCAATTGACTATTCTGATTAACAGAATTCTCTTTTCTAGCTTGTTCTAATTTAGTTATGGGGCAAAGATGGAGGAGGAACATGCTTTTCTGCCCTGAAAACAGTAGCTGTTCTTCAGACCAAATTTACTGACCCAAAAGGCTCCTCTCTAGGCATTCCTGCCTGGCTGACCAGTACTCGAGCATGCATGGCACCAAGTGGCAACTTAAAGAAGGGGAAGGAAAAAAAAAAAAAAAAAAAGCATTATTATATAATGTGACACTTTCTGAAAGACTTTTCTCCAGAAACTCTCAGGGTCTTGGTAAGCATTAATGAACAAAGCATCAGTCTCCAGGAAAAAAAAAAAAAAAAAAGAAGAAAAAAAAAAAAGGGGGGGGGGGAGGAGAATCAAGCACTGCATTCTTCTAGGTAATAACTGCAGAAATAGGGGCTAAAAGCTTGGTTGCATGTGACAGGAACGAGAGCACTCATCCCAACTCCAAACTGTCACAGTAAACCTTAGCTCTACTTCTCCGTATTTTACAGAAAGAAAAAAATCTGAAAGCAGCAACTTAAGGAGTCTGTTCAGGCTTGCTGTCTCTTCAGGCCTCCACCGAATCAGATGGTTAACTTTTTAATCCTTTGTGCATTTAAGTCCTCCTCCCTTCAAAGCACTCATGAGTTCACCTTGTCATACTAGGGATACCAGCATGGTGCCCCCACCTCAACCCTGCTGCCAGGTGCTAAGGAGGGGCTGCTGGTCAGGATGGAAAGGTGGCCAGGATCACAACAGGAAGCTGGCCCACAGCCAGAGAGAGACTTCTTTGAGCCAAACACACATGCCATGCACCTTTTGCCTTAAAGGGCTTCCTTCAACAACAAGCATCTGTCTCACTTAGGCCTTGCAGCTTATATAAGTAACAAGATACCTTGGGATCACGTCTTCTGGAAGAAGACAGAATAAGAAAGAACAGGAGACAAAAGAGCTTGTCTCAGGACATTGCTGCCACCCCCACTAATCGGGAGCTGGATAGACACACCACCAGCACACAGCAGACAGAGACTGGTAAGTGAGTCACCTCAGCACTGCTTTGGAACCTGTAGCTTGCAATATGGCAAGTCATGGCAAAGTCCCTCAAGCACCCTCAGCTGTCTGTAAACACAGCATCTCCCTAGGGCATCTGCCAGCATCCCACAGGTAGATGTGGCCTTTGGCCACAGTTAGGGTGCTGGCATCACACAAGAACTTTACAGAAGCCATAGCCTACATCTCAGCTGACAGGGAGGCAGAGTTTTAAACAAAAGCAGTAATACCAAGCATTTGGTCTACTTTTAAAGACAAAGAAAAATAAAAGTACACATAGGTGGATTTTGTTTCCTCGGTCAGGACCGCCAGAAGTTAGTACTGTAAATGTTCATTAACAGTCATCCTCTTCCCATGAAAAAAAGTCATTAAGAGCAGGCATCTATTCTTGCACCAGCCTAATTTGTTTTCACGTTCTGTCAAGACTTTGAGAAGTTTTCCCTGCTGAGTTACAGGTTGGTACTGATGATCCTGGAGATAGCAGGATCCAACTCTGTTCTCCCAGAGAAACGGTGCTCTATAAAGGATATTCACGCACCAGGCACACAACACATGAAACAGTTTGTTTGCAAACGTTTTGGCTCTTAAAATAAGAAATCAGCTGCTCTTCAAAGTGCACGTGTAGAATACTTTTTGACAACAGACTTTCCCGGATACGTAGCACTTCTGCAGTGTTCTGAGAGAGGCAGTAGCTGAGAGTTTGGGACACTTATTCGCCAAGTTTAAAGTCATAAATGAAGTAGATTTCCACCTCAGAAATGTACATTGCTAATGAGCTACAGACACAGCTGATACAGTAATAGTTCCATCCCATATTCACAAGAACAATGCTCACTCATGAGGAATGACACTCTTATCAGATTGGTAACTTTATCTCGAATATCATGTTCAAATTTTCATATGCTTATAAATTAAGAAATACTAGAATGAAGTGACCAGATGTTCAAGTCTCCTCTGCAGCACATTCACTTCCAGGCACACATTTAAGTTGCATGCAAGTCTGCTAGCACTCTTCTCTGAAGAGGCTCACTCCTCTTAGTGTCATCTGGTTTTGCTAGCACAATGTCTTCAGCACCTCAGCCCAGAGGAAACTTCTACCTCTACCATCACCACATCCCAGAACTACTAATGCACTGCATTGTTTCCAGTGGGCACAGGGTTTCTCCTTCCAAGCCAGAACCAGAGGAAGAACATAAAGGAAAGGCTCAAGAAAGTTTTTCTTCATGCAAAAGAGCCACTGGTTTATTCATAGTCTCCCCGTCTTCTTCACCACTGATTAGCACCACATTCAAAGGGCCAAAAGCTCTTAAAACTTCATTTTTCGTTTAGTACAAGTTTTTGTTCTGTGTCAGCCAAGCACCTCATCTCCCCAGGGGTTGCCAGTCCTAGTTGTTAGGCCTTGAATCTCTACTTTTACAGTGCTAATAATTACATCCCTGCTTTTCAGCACTGTTGAGGGCATGAACCCACAGTGTAAGTTTTAGTGCTCTGATACTAACAGCAGTGAACTGTCTGTGTATAGACACGTGCATTCCCTTTGATATCCTACTACTGTTTCTGAAAGATATAGAACACAACTCTAATATGATTATAATTAATCAGAAATTTAAGAGTAAACACATTGGTCCATGTAAATGAGAAATGCTGAGGACTGGCCTATAGAGCATCTTAAATCATTCATTACTCTTTTCCTGAGCTATTCTAATGCCAAGAGAACAACATTTTCTTTTCAAATTTTGTAAAAAGAAAAAGTATAAACCAAACAGGCTGAGACCTTGGATTCTTTGGCACCTAATATAACAACAAAAAAAAATAATTTAACATCATACTGGCAATAGCTTGTATTAAAATTGCATTCTTCCTGCTTTGACGTTACTGCACATAGATCTTTTTGTTCTACGTAAGTACTCAACATGGGGCTTTTTTAAACTAGCTGGTATTCCCTCTATCCATTCAATCAGATACATTAGACTAGCATTTTCCTACTTGTTCCCATGTTCATGGAAATTCTGTCCTTCTTTCTAGGTTTAGTTTTTTTGCTGTAAGTAAACGGGCATGGCACAATCCCAGTAGACACCCTCAAGTGTGACCCTGGCTCTCTCCCCAGTGCTTGTCCTGGGAGCAGACTCTATTGTCCAAAAGCCTTTCAGCTAGGGACAGACCTTCAGCATCAGACATTCACAAACAGACAATTCACCCATAATAAAAGCCTGGTCCTTCTTGACTCAGGTGTAATTAAGGGATAGAAAAACTACACAGAACATAAAAGAAAGGAGAGCTCCTGGTGGGAAGTATCACTAAAAAGTGCAAGTCAGATTCTGTTCAAGGTACATAAATCCAGGGTGGCTGCTCTGCTGCTTGTCCTGCTGCTCACCAGCCACCACCATTCACAAGAGACTTGAATGAGACCACCATTTTGCCATCCATGTGACAGCCCTCAAAGCTAGGCTATTCTTTATATTTTCCAGTACTCTGTCCCTTCTCAGCTGAGGAGTGTCAAGTGTCTGTACATTCAGAGGAAGTGTAAGGCAGCAACTCCTCCAAGCACTTGACCCCTCCTCCCTCCCAGTCATCTCCAGAATCATCTCTTCCCCATGCTCATTACCTTCTTCTCTAAAGCAGTTAGCATAGAACTGGATCCAGTTTGCAGCGGCCCTCCTCCCTCCTCTCTCCTTTGGCAGACAAGTCTGTTCAGTCACCTTTGATGCAGAAAACTTGCCTTGCTGCAAGAATTTACAACACCAAAATCCAAAAGGAACCAGGCATGAATTTCTAGTACAGACACTCTCTATAAAGCCAAGGCAAGGTTTTACTGTCTCAGCAGATACCAAAAGCATTAATTGCTCGCACTGTTTACTATTGTTTTTTGTCAGTATTTGATCCACTGTTCGTTTGCCTTTTCTCCTGGGAGTGGGTGGATAGTATTTTCATTACAACACTAATAAGATAATTTCATATTTACTGAAAATGTAATTATGCCATTTTTAAGTATCATTTATTTACTGCCTCCATACATTCCACAATGGGACCAGAATTTGGGAAAGCAAAAAGCATTTATGTGAAAGGGTCATGTCCTCAAAAGCAGGGAAA
Organism: Scolopax mira; assembly: GCA_004320125.1. NCBI lineage: Eukaryota > Metazoa > Chordata > Aves > Charadriiformes > Scolopacidae > Scolopax > Scolopax mira. Next base: position 22,184 of record BJBW01009377.1, read on the forward strand.
AAGAAAGCAAAAAAAAAAAAAACAGAGAGAAACCAGCTTTTACCCCCTCAATCTTGGATCCTACTACTGTGTTAGTAAATAAAGCAGTGGGAGGGGGTGGGGGTGAACCATAGGAATCCTTTACTCAGCTGAACTAAGGAGATGAAAGCAGCTGGCCAGGCCAAATGGGTTTGTGGTTCTTCACCATAAGGGTTGCCACTTCAGGAGGGTACCGACTTTTTACTGGAAATTTAGCATTCGTTGACCAGAATGTTTTTAGTGGTCTTCAAAACTGAAAAATTGCAAGGCAGAAGCTTTGCACCTTCATGTGGCAAATTAGCTAAGAAAATTCAGACTTAAGGACAAAGTAGAATTTAAAAAAAAAAAAACAAAACAAAAAACCAAAACAAACACCAAACCAAAAGATCGCAATGACCAGAGTCACTGCAGTTTTTCCTCATCATCAGAAAAATCACACAAATTAGCTGCAGCCATCCATTAGCATAGAGCAGTTGTCTCCATTTGGAGGAGCATGTGTGTCTGAGGCCAGGCAGGTTTCATTTGCAATTGGCACCCTTGGACAGGGAAGCTTCCATGTTGTGCTCAGCAAAGGCAGCCATCTCAAAACCCTGTCCTCAACCCAGGAGTCTAATTCAGTGGTTTCTTAAACTATGCATGCTGGAAAAAAAGCAAATTCTATTGTCATCAAGCATTTTCTAAGATTAGATCTGACCTCAAAGGTAATGGAAGGTCAAGAAATATCATTCCCATTTTAGAGAAGGGAAAGGTAACATTTGAAAGTCAAAGTGTCTTCTTTTACAAATTAGCTTACTTGAATCCAGCATCTTCTCCCACTGAGTATCTGCATTACAGGCATATTTACAGTGGCACGATAGTGGGCAGTACAATCTGAGAAAACATTGTCTCACTAAAAAAGGCTTTCCTGGGTTTGGTACCCCAGCACAGGCATGTTCTGAACATGGTATGTTTCTCCAGGAGACTTAGGGTTGGGAACAGATGGTAGTTCTCCATGGTTTGGAGCATAAGGGAAGAGAGGGAAAAATCTTGTAGATTAGGATGTCTGGGCCATTTGATATCCTGACGATTAAAATAAATGCCTGTAATCTAATACAAGCCCACAGCAAAATACATCACTTAATAGACAGGCTGTGCTTCCTGTAGTAGCCTGACTTCCTGGGTTAAATTGCAGCTCTTGTCAAATGCATGGCAATAACCTGGCATCCATAGAAAAAGGAAAGGTGATACAAGTACAGTTTAGACATTCAGAATAGTATTCAGCCTGTCTAGAAGATACAGGAGGTCTTTGCAGCTTTCATTGCAGAGAATCATAGAATGGTTTGGATTGGAAGGGACCTTAAAGATTCCAACCCCCCTGCCATGGGCAGGGACACCTCCCAC
>BJBW01009377.1:23619-28619 GCA_004320125.1 Scolopax mira
CTGGGCAACCTGTTCCAGTGTCTCACCACTCTCGCTGTAAAGAATGTCTTTCTAGTATCTCATCTAAATCTTCCCTCTTCCATTGCCCCTTGTCCTGTCACTACACTTCCTGACAAAGAGTCCCTCTCTGGCTCTCCTATAGGCTTCCTTCAAATATTGCAAGGCCACTATAATGTTTCCCCAAAGCCTTCTCTTCTCCAGGCTAAAAAACCCAACTCTGTCACAGGGGAGGTGCTCCATCCCTCTGAATGTAATTGCTTTACATCTAATGTACTTACTTTCACAGACAGTTGGGAACTTCAGGAGTAAGCAAAATTCAGAACCAGCAGACCAGGGAACCATAGCTACTCTATAGGTATGGCAAGCTGATATAGCATGAAATGAAACAGTCTCTATGATCTGCATTTCATTGCTAAGAGTTTTGACCTTGTGACACCTTTAAAAGAAAGGCTGAACACTGTAGAATTTCAAGCTAAAATCCAGATTGGTTCAGTACTTTTCTTACCCTCCTTGCTTATCCCATGAGACCATCATATAAAACACCTTTCCAGAGCAATCCAAGTTAGAGCAAAAGCCCAGCTTTGCACTGGCAGAACCAAAGGGGAAGACCTGTCTGCAAAGAAACAGCTACTGAGGAAACAGCAAAGACAATTCTACAACAGGAATTAATATCCATGAACAGAATAGCCGTAATAAATTTACTTCAAAACAGGCTTCATCCTGATCTCACTTTGCATACACACATCCCAAGGACCAGCTTTATGCATTCTGTCACTCTGCACATAGGAGAAAAACACTTTCAAGTTCAAAGAAGACACGTTCTCCACTCCTGCTTTCAGGAGGTAGCAGTAGTTCAAATGGGAAGTGCCGTGTACTCTTAAGCAGCAAATTGCACACAATTATATATTTTCTTAAGGTGCCTTGCATTATTAAAGCCTCTTTAAAGACAACAAAACTGAACATAGTTTAAGTACATGACTGCACAACCAAGCTACATACCAGAATAGAATTGGACACTGCTTCTATTCTTTTGCTCATCCCATGTTAACCAGCACTAGAGATAAAGGAAGAACAGCAAAGCATCTGCAGACACTTTTGTTTCCATCTTTCAGCTGTACTTCCCCAATGAACTAACAGACCTTACAACACTCACTCGCAGAAACGATTTCTGATAACCTTCTAGACAAAGCATCTGTAATCAAAATTTGGACATGACATCACAAATGAAGACAGCAATTTCTCTGTCACTACCTTGGGATTTTGCTTTAGGAAACCAGCAAAGATGAGAGGATAGATGAGATGGTCAGCTAGTGTAAGAAAAAGCAGTTCCACCCATTGAAAACCAGGCCACATAGTTCTCCTTGAAAAAGACCACAAAAAATTACTTATTACAATCAATTACCCACATCTAACAGGGCAGATTAATGTTGCTGTTTGATTACAACCCCAAGAGTTTGTTCCTGAAATGCAAACTTTGACTGTCAGGGAATACAGGAACATAATAGACTTTTGGCTTTGTTTTAACAGTAAGGTTCCTGAAGGGAAATAGTGTGATACATACTTACCACACTATAGAGAGCTTGGAACATGCCCAAGTCTATTTTAGGCCTTTGCCTCAGGGTACATCTCTGAGGAAACAGGAAACTTTGGTTTAATACCAAAGCTAAACCTAGACTACAGTTCCCAAAGAATTTTCCTCCTCCTCTTCTGCCTCTTTTCTGAGTTTTCTCTATGAACTTCAGATTCCCAGTGCATCTTTTATGTCCTGCACTTTTCACTCATGATATACCCTCAACACCATGAGTATCCTGCTACTGCTTCCCCCAGGAGCCCTTGGCCTGGCCATCACGTTCCCCACAGCACCTCCCTGATCCAGACACCCCAGCAGAGTCCTTGCCAAACTCTCCATGGATGATTTCTCTTCAGATCATCCCCACTCACCATCTGCTCCACCTGAGGCCAGTATCACCTGATTAGTAACCACAGAGGCTCCAGCCATCTTACCCATGGCCAGACACCCTGTGCCACAGGGATAAAAGTTAGTCCACAAACTGTTTAAAAGCTTACAGCAGCCACAGGAAGGTACAGAATTATCAATGTATAGCCCCAGGTCTGCACAGGGCTAGAGCCCACCACACCATTACCTTAAAATAATCCAGGCTCCCTCTTTTCCATTCCTGCCTCATCATGAGCATCCAAATCAACAATTTTAGGTCTTATAGACATTAGAGACTAAGCCAGTCAATAAAAGCCATTGTGTATGAGACTCACTTAAGGAACATTTGGGAAATAGGTCACTGAAGTCATAAGAAACAACCTGTGAATGCAGCATACACAAGCCAGTTTATCTGGAGGATTACCATTTTCCCCCCCTAAAACATTCTTAGAGCTACACCAGCTAGCTTCCATGGGACCGATCGCTCTTCTTAATGGACAGATGCAATAACATGAAGGAGCATTTTCCTGGAACGTGATTTAGAAACCAGACTTTTACTGGCTTCAGTGGCAATTGTGCTGCTAGTAGTCGGTTAGTCCAATCCACAATTGCTTGGTTATTCATGTAGATTATTAACTATCAGATGTTAAAATCTTCTGGAGCATGTATATCATTTTCATATGTTCCATCCTGCCACATGCACCTACAGAGCATTTGAGCTTACTTTAAACAAATCTGCAGCTGTAACTGAAAAAAAAAAAGTATGAATTGTTGAAAGTTTAGAAGAAATGTTAATTACTTCCAACCAAGGTCCAAAAGACTTAGTTAAATACTCCTTAGAGTGTATATAGCACATTCAAGAATACTGGCTATTCTCCAAAGGTTTGTGTCTGTTAAGCTTAAAAATTCATGTAAGTCTTTAAAATTAATGCTGCATAACCATGTGTATCTTCTAGAACCATAACAATTACAATAAAAGTGCTTTAATTTGTTATCAAGTGATTTTCATCATAATGTGACACTAAGTACCAAAGCATTTAATAATTTTCCCATTACTAAAATGTATTAACAATATTTCTAAATATTTATGCTAGAAGATAAGGTAGTATTCAGTTCTCACTTCTCTTACAAACATAAATTCTTTGAGAGGTTCTTGAAACGGGTCACATCCTAAGATTTCTCTGGCAGCTGTTTCTCTTTCAGACTAGAATAAGAAGAGACAACAAAAGCAAAGTCTTCTCTAATTCCTAGCAATGCAACAGAAAAACATCATCCTCTTTACAAAGCAAGTCCCCAGTCTTGAAGCCTTGCACAGATGCTGAACTTTTAATTCAATTGGCTTACTCATGTGCATCAAATCAAGCATAAACTTCAGTCCCTGCAGCTTCAAACTTGACCTATCCAGCAAATAAAATTCAAGATATTAGCTATACATTTCTTCATCTAGCTTTACATGTACCAATTCATCAAAAGTGCCACACACTGATGACAGTGCTTTAAGATTTCAAGCACAGAACTAGTGTGGAGCAAGTAGTTGCACCCAAATGTCTTTTCTGCAACACCGAAAGCTAAACAATGACAGCAACCCAAATCCTGCAGATTTTGTTGACTGGAGGAAAGATGCCCCTCCTAAAGTTCCCCTCTAACTGAGTGGGGTCTATTACCTGCCCATCACTTGGGTGAAGCTAAGGCACAAAACTTGTCACATTGTGGTTTTAACCGATTTTTATTTTATTGGTGTCGTGTATGTACAGATCTTTCTTGCTTCCTGAAATCTCCGTCCCCCCATCCATCAGCTACGATTTCAAGTCCTAAACTCAGACCCCATCCCCAATCTGAGCTGCTAAGGACACCTATGAAAAAATGCCTCTGTCATGACACAAGCATGAGCATGACGGGCTCAGCAATCCTCCACTTCCACAGTGCTGCTCTGATCCTGGAGAGGACTAGTGTGGGTTTGTGTGGATGCAGGAGCACAGGCCTGCCAGCAGGATTGAGGCCAGACCCTTCCCGCTGCTCCAGTGCTCTGCAACAACAGTGCTCATGGAGCTCTCAAAAATCACCCTTTGGGAGAGGCACAGGGATGTTGCCCCACTGGGGGGAAAAGCAGCACTGAACTCATTTTTCCTCTTTTCAGACAAAGAAGGGGCACTGGAGGGGAAAACAAGGAACCTTTTGCCTTCTTGATTATTCCTGTGTCTCTCCCAGAAACCATGAGACCCCTTTATTCACCAGCTCCCTGCACTTTCAAAACAGTAAAACTTAACTGAGAGGAAAATAAAGGCAGAGGCCTGTTGTTTCTGACAGCAACATTTGTCTAAGACTTTAAATCTAGCAGCAGTCCTGAAATTTGTTTAGAGAACTGTGAAGACATCTGGAGTTGGTGCTTCCTAGATTTCAGGAAAGTTAATCCAAAGAGCTCTGAAGCAGTTCATTTAGTTTTCTGTGTGCTGTTATTTTCACACTAGTGGTTGGGTACAGCTGTGGAATCCTCCCTGAGCTAGCCATGGGGGTTGCATTGTCCCACTGGTGTTTATGGCAAACACCTAAGCATTGCCTGGGCCTCCACACAAGTTCCCAGCTGCAGGGGTTGTATGGCATTCCCTGCTCCAGAGAGCTTGCATCCCCAATCCACAGCACATTGAGTGATCACGGTGCCTTTTGACCACGTGAGGTTTTACAGAGGAAGCAAACAAGGAACCACAAAGTAATTGAACCAGCAAGACAGTGAGACTGCTATAAACATTTTGGTGGCCTTATGCATTGCAAAAGACATTTTTGTACCCAAACTTTGTTGCCTACAAATAATCAGTGTGTTTCCACATATTACTACTATTCCATTATATTACTACTGCATATTACCAGAGCACTTCAGAGTCCTAGGTCTGCACAGGAGCTTGGCAAACTCCAAGCCAAGAGGCCACAAAGTTTACAAAGTGCTCCATAGCAGTGCAGAGCAGCAGTTGTGGTTTGCTAGGTAATGCCACAAAAGGCCTCTAACTCATGAGGCCCGAGTGCAGTTACAAGACCCCAGAATCCTACTGCCACGTGGGCCAGCAGAGCC
>BJBW01009377.1:33619-60442 GCA_004320125.1 Scolopax mira
TCTACCTTATTTAAAGGCCAAAGAAATTTTAAGGTTAAAACATCCAGATTTTGTTGAAACATTTCTTGGTTTTGAGAGGAACTGGCAAAAAAATAAACTTATACAAAGTAGTTTGGTGAGGAATTTAAATTAGATCTGGCCCTTAGCCAAGTTCAGCCATTAGAGAGCATTACAATTCCTTGTCCTTGTCTGTATGTGCAGGGGAGAGGAAAGCCAACAGACAGGCACAGTGCAGAAACTCCCTGAACCCATGTTCTCCTTGTGAGCCTCAAAAGGGTTCCTCCATCCCAGCAGAGCACCTGTCCCAGCCTAGTTAGTGTTAGATAGCTTGACAATAAATAGATTAACACCTACATCTGCTCTACCCAACACACAAAAGCTTTTTCCTGCTTCACTTGCTTAGAGCACCTTGACACGAGAAGCAGGTTTGATTCTAGCAGAAAGCAACCCAGACACCTTGTGCACAGCTTCTCTGGTTTATATGTGGTTTCATCTCTTCTGCAGACTCATAGAAGAAACGCTGTAAAGAGACAATACAAAAACCAGCTTGCATCCACTCCATACAGGACTCAAGCCTCTTGCTACATGCAACAAACCACACCTACACCCTAATCACTACCTCTATTTTTCTGCAAAAGGACTCCTTTTCACGTTACGCATCATAGAATTATATAATGATTTGGGTTAGAAGGGGCCTTAGAGATTATGAAGTTCCAATCTCCCACTAGTCCTGATTGCTCAAAGCCCCATTCAGGCTGGCCTTGAACACTTCCAGGGATGGGGCATCCACAACTCCCCTGAGCAACCTGTTTCAGTGCCTCACCACCCTGCCAGGAAAGAATTTCTTCCTGACATCTAATATGAATCTACCCTCTTCCAATTTAAAACCATTACACCTCATCCTATCGCTATACTTCCTCATAAAGAGTCCATCCCCATCTCTCCTGTAGGGCCCCTTAAGATACTGGAAGGCTGCTGTAAGGTATCCCCAGTTCTTCAGGCTGAACAACTCCAACTCTCTCAGCCTGTCTTCATAGCATAGGTGTTCCAGCCCTCTGATCATCTTGGTGGCCCTCCTCTGGACCCATTCTAACAGGTCCATGTCCTCTTCTGTGCTAAGGACTCTACAGCTGGACACAGTACTCCAGGTGGGGTCTCACCAGAATGGAATAGAGGGGTAGAATCAGCTCCCTCAACCTGCTGGCCACACTTCTTTTGATTCATCCCAGGATGTGGTTGCCTTTCTGGGCTGCCAGCGTACATTGCTGGCTCACGTTGCAGCTTCTCATCTACCAACACCCCCGGGTCCTTCTCCTCAGGGCTGCTCCCAACCTATTCTCTGCCCAACCTGTATTTGTGCCTAGGATTGCCAAGACCCAGGTGCAGGACCTTGCACATGGCCTGGTTGAACTTCATGAGTTTCACACAGGCTCACCTCTCATGCCTGTCCAGGTCCCTCTGTATGGCATCTCTTCCCTCCAGCATGTCAACCAAACCACAGAGCTTGGTGTCATCAGCGAACTTGCTGAGGGTGCACTCAAGCCTGTTGTCCATGTCTCTAAAATGTTGAACATCACTGGTCGCAGGTAGTGATCCCTGAGGAATGCTACTCCATGGTTTCTGTGTGGACATTGAACCACTGACCGCAACCCTTTGAGTGCAGCCATCCAGCCAATTCCTTACCCACCAAGTGGTCTATCCATCAAATCCATGACTTTCCAACTTCGAGACCAGGATGTCATGCAGGACAGTACTGAAGCTGTTAGCATACAGTTTCTCCTCTAACGTAGTTCAGCATTTCAAGTTCTTCAATCTCATCCAGAACACACATAAAAAACCCAAACCCAAGACTTCTCCTTCTTTCCCAAAGGAGCAATACTGGGATCCAGAATATGAATAAATAAATGCAAACAAACCTACCCAAACAGAAAGACTTTCCAAACTAAGGCAAAAGGTCTCATCCCAGGAAGAGGAATAGGCATTGCTGTGCTGTGCTCCAGACAGGCTGTTTGTCCCCTGTCTAACTCCCATCAGGCTCCAGCCAACCCATTAGCAACCAATTTAAAAGTTCGCAGGTACTAAAATCATAAGGAGCAGTATCTCCTGTGGCAAAAAAAAAGTGGTGGGAGAATTCACTTCAGGCAGAAAAGGTGAAATGCTTTAATCAAACTAAGTTTAAGAAAAACCTTACTAGCTCAATTTTTTTTCTTTTTCTTGTGCAAAATTTTAGAAATTTCAAGCCACTGGTAGCTTGTTTGCATTCTCCCTCACAGCTGATTAGTACATCCTGGGCATATCTGTATTAGACCTTCATTTTCCCCAAGTTGTTGTCTGGAACACACACCACCAGCCAAGTAGTGTACCACCTTCGTACAACTGCATTCTGACCAAGTTTGGGTTTTTTTGGGGAAGTTTCTTTTATCTTTCAAGTACTTGTTATGCAGAATGGGGTGGAGAAGACCTTTTGTTTCAAGTTGAAAATTACCTTCTTTCATGATTCCAGATGCTCGAAACAAGTTACAGAATAACAGAGTATTCTTCAGTTTGACACACACACACAAAAAATATATATTAAACACCTTTGCTTGGACAAAGCTGGATTTTTGAATAAAAAGAGGGTTTTTGCTTAAAACATATTTCTATCGGCTTTGGTTTCCCAGGCTATTGCCAGGAATTTGAGCTGAAAAGATGCAGGAAGAACATGCTTTATGAAACGAAGAATATTAATGAGGAAAATACGCTGCTGGGTTACAAATGCAGGTGGCTTTGACAGCTGATGCTAATAAGGCCTTTCTCAAGGCTTTTTCTATTTCCTTGTTCTGGCTCCCCAGAGCAGGAAAAGTGAAGGAAGAACAGTGGTCCACAAAGACACTTTTGGCCTATAACCTCAGTCTAGGAGGTGCTGGATCATGCCAGTGAAGACTTCAGGCTAAGCTGTATCCCAGGGCTTCTTCACAGGATGGGCTAGGAGAATACTGATTCAGTAGGTCCAATTTTAGATGTGGTTTGCATTGTCATCATCATGTTTAGCCACATAATACTCAGGAGATATGAAACGCTGTGTCCGTTTTCATCAGATAGCAGTGTGTCATCTCCTTTGATGCTGTGTGGTTATTAATTTGAATTTATACCAATGAGAAATAGTTTGAAAAGTATAATTAGAAATGATTCTTACAACTCATCGGTTTAAAAAAAAAAAGGCATTATCAAAATTGCTTGAGAATTTAGTCAATTTGAGCAACTTTGTCAAAAAAGTAGAAAATTATTGGAAATATGAAACATTTCCAGCTTTTAATTTCAAAGCAGCATTTTCCTTTGAGGTAGACCTTTGAAGGAAACTAACTAAAGAGGGGCAAATAGACAAAATGCAACAAAATACTAGAACAGTGGTCATGGAAGGCTTCTTGAACTGAATTATCTGAGTTTGATCTAAAGAACTGGAGTCTCCAAATGAAAACAATACACTGTGAGCCTCCCACGTTAGTTAGCACTTTACTCAGTACAACAGGTTTCTGAGGTCAGCCCCACATGCTGTTGAATTGCTCTGTTGCACAGAGGATTGATCCCCTTTTTCCCCAGGAACCACAGCTGCCCCGGTTCCCCACAGATGGATGGGTGCTGGTGGAATAAAGCAGAAGGAACTCTAGCTGCCTCTGTGATGGGTTCTCTTGAAGAAGGCACAAGGGGAAATCAGGAGGGCCCATCTCAGAGGCAGGCAGTTTCTGCTGGGAGAAGAAACATGCCTTTTGTCTTCACTAGACTGGCCCTTTTCTGAAATTATTTGAGACCTTTTTATCTGCCTTTGTGGCAAAAGGATGCAACTACAGGTCTGCGAGGAAAAAGTGAAAAGCTGTCAGATTCCTCAGTGCACTTGCTCCCCTGGCCCCTTGGCCCTGCTCACAAGCCTAGTTGAGCAAGGATTGCTCCCCATGGGTGTTTGTGGGCTCTGGGTCAGGTTGAAGCCAGATCATAGAATGATATGGGGTTGGAAGGGACTTCTGGAGATCATCTAGTCCGACCCCCCTGCCAAAGCAGGTCCACCAAGAGTAGGTTGCAAAGGAACGTGGCCACGCAGGTTTGGAATGTCTCCAAAGAAGGAGACTCCACCATCTCTCTGGACAGCCTATTTTAGTGCTCTGACACCCTCAAAAGTAAAGAAGTTCCTCCTCATGTTTAGGTGGAACTTCTTATGTTGAAATTGTGCCCATTACTTCTTGTCCTCTCACTGGGCACCACTGACAAAAGACTGGCCCCTCCTCTTGACACCCACCCTTTTAGTATTGATAGGTATTGATCAGATCTCCCCTCAGTCTTCTCTTTTCTAGACTAAAAAGACACAAGTTCCTCAGCCTTTCCTCAGAAGAGGGATGTTCTAGGCCCCTAATCATCTTTGTAGATTTTTGCTGTACTCTCTCCAGCATAAAGCAACTTGTCTTTCTGTCCAGGCACTTGAGCAGCATGAGACAGATGTGAGTGAGAACCCAGATTTCCTCTGGTAAAAGATTATAAAACCCCCTCCAAGTCAAGACAAGGACTATTAGAAGATGACTTCCCCATCCCAGAAGAGGAAGTATGGGGAAAAAAAGGCTAAAATAAGTTTAATTTTGAGAGATCCCTAATGAATTTTTCAGTTTCTCACACAGGCTGCCAGTCACTCCAGGCTGACAGTGTGCCCAAGCCAGGGTGAACAGACTGCAGAGGCCATGGGCAGAGGTAAGGAAAGCGCGGCTTGCAAACCTCATTCCCCAGCAACTTGCCAAAAAATGCATGGGTCTCAAGAAGAGGGCAGTCATACAGGTTGCCAGGAACAGATTTGTCTACCAATGTGGCTGGTTCCTTTCAAGAACTGGCAGAAATGATAAAGTCCCACAAACTGTTTTGGATCTGTCGAATCAGCTTCTACAAATGAAGAAAAAAGACGTTGTGCTCAGTAACTTTTCACCACCTCTAGTTGCACAATACAGCTGATCAGATGGTGGTGTGGTCATTATTACCACGGGCACTAACTTCTGCCATATTGCACAGGAAACACAGTATAGACTAGCAGGATGAGTGCTGGAGACTGTCCTGTACGCTGTTATACACCTGGAGCATTAACACATGAATACTTCAGTAGCAGGATAACACCAATTCCTGCAGAGAGAATGTGGGCAGAGATCCCAAGAGTTATGCCTAAAGAGGAGCTGATTAGGGATGCCAAGTTTCGTCCGTGTGTAAATTTACAGTTGGTGGCATTTCCACTGTAAGTGCCATTGTCAAGATTTTAGGATTGGATTGCAAAAAAAAAAAATGCATTTGACTGAAACTTGCCATTCAACTTCTCATCATCAGAGTAAAATACCATACTGTACCAAGAATGAAAAGAGAGAGAGAGAGAGAAAACAACAACATTTAGCAGGTTTTAAAATTATGCAGATATTTTTAATGGCTTTGGAGTATTCAGACACTCACTCATATGTCAGAAAACAGATTTGATTTATAGGAATGACATTTGGCAGAGCAATTAATCCATACTATGTTCTAATCATGTTTGGTACAAGGAGAAGAAAAAAAAGTCAAACTTAGGTTTAAAGCTGACGGTGCCAGGAATTATTTTCAAAGAAGGCTCAGAAGGGTTTTTAGTAAGCTCAAGGACAAAATCTGGTCTTTGTTTCCTTCCGCACTCTACCACCCAACACGAGAAGGAAGACTGCATCCTATTTTATAGTTGAAAATCAACAATTAAATCTTCTTGCCTCCACTGGAGGTGAAATGGGCATCTGGACCTGTTCAAGTTGCTAAGCAGATAAACCCTTCTTCCCATGTTATTCCTCAGTCCCAATGAGACGGTCTAAAGAAAATATTGGGAAACTAAACTGAACCAACTACGGATGGTTCATTAAAAAAAAAAAAATATAATCAAGGTTTTATTGGGCAGAGCAGGGATTTGCCTTTGCATGAGTGCCCTTTGGTCTGATTTGTTTTTCTTGGAATGAAAGTTTCATCAGTCTCTATTTTTCCCATCTCAGAAACATTTCTTGAGATGGAAATGTTCAGCTCCCCACCTGGCACTGCTTAGATCTACACTACCAGAGCATTGACATTTCCACTGGGGGGGCTTTCATGCCACAGAGAGAAGTGCTGCTGCTCAGGCACCTGTGGCAGCTTCCACTACAGCAGAGGCCCAGGCCCAGGGGGGGACCACTCCGCAGCTTCCCTTCAGGGCGCAGAGCGGGACCTTCTTATCTTAGGCCCTGGGGCCCTGTGCCCCCACAAAAGGGGCGTTCAGCTGAGACCTGACAAGCTCACCTTGGACAGCATGGCCAAATTGGTCACTTGCCCAGCAGCTGTCCTTGCTCCTCTAGGATAACTGTGGCTGCTGACACCTTCCTTGTGCTCTGCTGATTTTGTATAAGCATAAACCTCAGTTTCTTTTATTCCCATTTGAATCCCTGACATTGAATTCTGCAGAGAGGAAAAACAACCCTATGTTTCTCATCCAGTGTGACAGACATGACCATTAAGAAAAGCTTCTCTGACAAATCCATTATAGAACACAAGAGCAAGCACTACATGGTAGTTTTCACTTACGGGCTTCGCAGAAGCTGTGAGTTAACTCACAGTAACTGCACCACCTCTAACTCAGACTAGTGCCAGTTTGTTGGGAGAGATCTCTCCTAAAGCCTATTTTGTCTCAAATCTCTCAGAATTAAATCTGACAGCTGTTCCACAACATACCAGTGCTAGATCTATCCTTGAGTTTGGAGTATGGACTGCTCTCCACTAGTGGTTGGGCATTCACCAACAAAAAAAACCAACTTATTTTCCAATTGTTGGCGGTTTTTTAAATATAATGTTTAAAACCAGACTTCCTCCTTCCACTAACTCTATTAACTCTCCTTCACACCCCATCTCCAGAAACTCCTGCTTAATTTATTCACAGATGAAAACACATTCCTCTATGCTCCTTCTAGGATAGCTTTAAAAATCCAAGGTTATGTACTTTAAGAGAAATAAATAATTATTTTAGCAGATTGGTTTTAACACCTGCTATGAAGATTGCAAAACCACTCACATTCTACCTATAACTCAATCTTCTCACACTCATAACTCTGAAAATATTTGCCTCTGGGTTTAATAGCTGCCATATTCTTTTCTGTCTGAAGATGTATCATTAAATATTATTACTACTGGAGGTATGTTTGGGCAATATCTTTTAGCCATATCTGAAATAAAGGTAAGGAGAAGAAAAATTCTGACCAGATGCACTATTTTTGGAAGATGAGTACAAAAAGACAGCTGACCTGAGCTAGCTTCTACTGAAAATTATACCTCTAGGAAAGAGGAAGGTAGGAGAGAAAAGTTCAAAGACATTGAGGAGTGACTTTTGGGTCTGCTGTAGTAGTCACTGGCTCTTTCTCTTTCAGCCTCAGTCCTTTGCAGGTTTGCTCCAGCTCCATCACCCAGCTGTACTGGCCCAGCAGGCCAAAGAGTGCTTAGAGCAGTCCGTGTAGTGGTATTTTACCTCTGTGAGTCAAAAGGGAATACCCTAGCAGCCAATAAAAACCAGAGTAATATACAATACAGTAAAATATTGGCATTAGGAAGTAGAGAGGAAAAAAAAAATCATAGACAAAGCCATTGATCTTGTGATTTGTCATTCTTTGCACAAATACAACAGCACCCTGCGATGCCAGCACCCAGCAAGAAAAAAAACTTGCTGACACATACAGGTCTCTGCCACAAATACTGCTTTGGCAGCATGGGCTGGTGAGCTGGGTGAAGCCAAACGGAGGGGTAAGAGGGGAACCTCTCTACCCTTGCAACTCAGCGTAGCCCTCTCTCACAAGGAGCTCTATGCAGGCAAAACCTCCTACCTATAGGGACTCCCATGGGTGTGAATGGGGAGTTTCTCTCCAACACATATATGAGCTTCCTCGCTGCCATACCTATGCACCTTGCACATTTTGATTTGATAAATCTCCCCACAAAACTCCCCTGTGCTGTCTCATGCCTGCTAGAAAAGGAAGTAAGGGTTAGGGCAGATGCTGACACTGCTCCTCAAGCTGCCCAGGCTCTGCCCCACACTAACTGGGGGGCAAGAGCACCCACACAAGCGCCCCTAGGCTACCATCCTCGGGTGACCAGCTAGCTGGCCCAGCCTGGAGTAGGGCTGCTGTCTCCACGGTGCAGAAACTGATGGTTGTGTCCCTCCTTTCTATTGGAAAAATTCCTGCCTGTCTAGCTGTTGCTTTCCAAGTGTTAAGGGCAGCCATACACTTGCTTTGCCCCTTTCCGGGCAGCCGACCTTTATTTAAGCACTGGCTTTGATCTCAGCATGGTGTTGCAAGCCACTCCACTTTTCCTACGTGCAGCCAGCTGGAGGATGGGTTACTCGAGGCACGAATTCAGAGATGACTTTTAGCACAAATAGTCTGACACAAAATACCCTACAAAATAAAATTATGGAATAATAACCAAATGTGGCATTTCAAGTCCCCTGCCTTTTCCAGGGGAGCATTTCATGCTGTTACACTCCCACATAAATTACTCAGTTAAATTGGAACAGATAAAGATCCCAAAGCAAGCAATATTTCATGTGCAAGTATGAGGCCTGATCCAGTGCTCAGCTGAGTCACGAGAAAGATACCTATTCGCTTCCCTAGGCCATAGTAAGCATGCTTTTGCCAGAACAGAGTCTGATTTACCCATTTTCACATATAACACAATATTTTGCTATGAAAACTTTCCATTATATCTGCCTGAAGCCTTATCTCCTGGATTTACTGACAGGGAAAAAGCACTGATTAGTAGTATCTGAGGAGTCATTATGTCTAATAGAAGTACATAAAACTGGTAAGTGTGTCAGGTTTGATGTTACAACTGCTCACTGTCATCTTGGTATCTGCTGCTGCCAGTTATTCCCTCCACAAACTCTTTGTCAGAATGCTTAAGGTTTTGCTGGAAGGCTTTCAAGTTCTCTTTGCAAGTTGAAATCCACATCACACACAGGCATACAGGCATGCACAGATACTGCTTTAAATATCATAAACAAATGATACCACGAGCTTTTTCAAAGCATCTTAAAGAGCTCTTCTCTTTCATAGGATAACGTAAATGGATTTTTCTGAGGATGCCTTACGTGCTGGTTTTAGTTGTGTTGGGTTTTTTAATAATAGGAAATAGGTGTTTCCTCAGTGCCTGAATTCTGAAATCTGGAGTGTGGGTTCTTCAGTAGATGTGGCAGCATGTGGGTATTCTCTCCTGTTTTTAGAACTCAAGTTGCTATAACAACCCACGGCATCTGTTCAACCCACTACCTAAGCGGCCTTTTTTTTTTTTTAATCTTTTTTTCTTTTTTTTCCGTTTGGGTCTCCTATTCTTCTGAAGTCAAGTGCTCTGCTTTGATTTTTATTTAAGGAGCTGGCTTATGCTCCAATGTCTATATGCAGAACGAGCTGAAAGAAGACAAAATCTGTGCTGAAAAGATCACAACTTTTGGAGAGTATCTGGCTGAGTGGGATGAGTTCAGGGATGAGCCCTGTTCCTGCTGAAGTGAAGATTCACTGGTTCCTGCTGTGAGCCTGAAATTCACCACCATGGTTCATCAAAGTGGGGGTTTCTCTGTTGAATGACAGGCAAGCGATGGACATTACCAAGGAGCCACTGGCAGAACAGGAGCCAACAGATGGACAATCTGTATAGCTGCCTCTGTATAATTGTTTCCTCCTTATCAACTGCTTGCTTCTCTTCTGGCAAAAAAAATATTTTTATTGAAATGGATTTTTTTTCAGATTGGGTCAGAAAGGGAAGAAAAAACAAGAGACAATTTTTTTTCCATTCATACCAGAGCAGCGGTACCACATAGGCACTGGGGGCTGGATACTCCACTGTCCTCTGTGGGTTAATTGCCCGAGTTCTGTGCTTCATCACACAGAACTGTGTGTGAAAAAGAGGAGCTCATCACTGCTAGAGTTCCTGGCTGCAGTGCATGGTGGAAGGTGTAGACCAATTAGCCAAGCCCTATGCACCAAAGAGAATAGGAATGTAGGCTGCAGTTCCCATGAAGTAAAAGGACACTGGCTTCAGTGAGGACATTCCTGCTTTAAAATTAAACATTTTATCTGTGAGCTTTAAAAAAATAATTAGGATTTTCTATCCGTATAAACCTCAGTTTTCCAGGAAAAAAAATGCTTTCCACAAAAGAATTTGCATTTTCTCATCAGTCCAGCTCCAAAACACTGCAACTGTCAATCAGCAGGATAGCAGTGCTGGGCCTGTGCACATCTGTCCTGCCCTCATAGTAATGAATGGTTCATCAGAAACTGGGAAAGGAGGTGACTTTTCTCAGGGGTCTCAGTCCAAGCATGTTGAATTGTCTCAGAAACGATGGAGCAATGTTCACAATAATCTGCAGAGCAACCGATTCTCCCATATAGAATTCTGCAACACAGATGTTAACTTGTTAATGAACCAAGGTATAAGCTGCCCTGATGCAAACACACCTGTGAATTCATGTCTCCAAACTGAGGCATCACTGAGGGATGTGCTCAGACCTACAGGCAAGGAGACGGGGTGGTGATTGCCTCCCATTGGAGCTCTGCGGGAAGGTGGGACTGGGAAATCAAGCTCCTTGTTGTCTCCTGCAGCTGCAGCTGCCCCTGCCTGCAAGGAAGCTCTCAAATTGAAATGAGTGCATTTAGGTACTGAGAGACCTGGTGTGCTACAGTGACACATCATATCACTTCAGCCTTGGATAATTCCCACCCCTTGTACACTAGATACTCAAGGCAAGAGTTCATAGGGAAGGGTAGTTCAGCAGCGAGCAGGGCTGAGCCACACAGGTGGGACACAGCATCACTCGGATCAGGAGCAGTCCTGGAGACAAGAGAAGGCTCAAAGCATGGGAGCATGGAAAGCCTCCAGAAAGGTCTAGCCTCCCACAGTCTCTTCTTTCTCCTGTGCCATCACTAGACCTAATCTTAGTCTTCACTTGCACCTAGATACTAGCAATCTCCCTAGCAATACTAAGGAGAGACAGACATAGGCAAAGTGTCCTTCACCTCACATAAATATTTTCAGGGCTAACCATAAGTAATCCCGTGCCATGAAAGCTCCCATGAGGGGCAAGCAGCCTGGTTTCCCATTTGTCTTAGGAAGCACGAGATAATTTTCTCTGAAATCACACCTTTCTCCTTCAAAGCTTCTGTGTATATTTGGTAACTTTTACATATGTCATTTCTGTACGACAGCCACAGCTCCCACCTGGAGTTTCGCAACATTGTCCACATGTTACCTTTCCTGGAGGATATAAATGTGTTACTGATACTATTTTTGCACTACAGAGAGAAAATGAGAGGGAAAGAAAGCAGAAGGAATGAAGTTGCATGCCAATTGCCAAACTGTGGCTCACCTTGCTCTGCAGAAAAGAGAATATGGAAGAGCCACCTTTCCCCCTTACCTGACAAATGCACAGACACAGGGTCTCTCTCTCTGGGCACAGGGATGAACAGCATCCTGAAGAGACACACCTGAACTACCCCAACTCACCCCCAGCACGTAGCACTGGCCTCTGGGGTTCAGAAGCCACAGTGCAGTGACACTCAGGCTGTGCCGAGGAATATGGTGAATCTCAAAGTAGGACAAGAGAAACCACGACCAGGCCACCTTGCTATCAAAGAACTAGTCACATTCAGCCTCTTCACCACTTACAGTGCTGTGGTTCCTCTATGCTCTGCCATGAGATAGATAAATAGATAGATAGATAGAAAGACAGACAAACTGCGTTCACTCCAGTTCCTTGGGAGAAACTATGCGAGTTGTTTTTATTTTCTCCCTTAACAGTTTCTGATATCGTTCTGTGAGACCTGTCGATACAACTGCCCCTTAGATGGCCTCCAGTTCCCCAGGCCAAGAGCCCTGGCAAGAGGACGACTGTGGAGCTTGGCCAGCCCAGGGAAAGATGCCCTGCAAGGCTGAGGGCCACTGCCAAGATGGGAGCATGAAAACCAGCAAGGTACAGGGAGAA
This sequence comes from Scolopax mira, assembly GCA_004320125.1. Lineage (NCBI taxonomy): Eukaryota > Metazoa > Chordata > Aves > Charadriiformes > Scolopacidae > Scolopax > Scolopax mira. Next base: position 45,627 of record BJBW01009377.1, read on the forward strand.
GCACTGAGAGTGGACCTTCATTCACCAGCACTTGTCAACAGCCTTGGCACTAGCAGTACCCCCTGTTTCTTTCTCGCAGCCTGAAGGCACAATACATGTGAGCATCCTCAATTCCAGCAGGATCTGTGTAGAAGTGGTTGGAAAAAAAAAGTGGAGCAGCACAGAAGCACTTGTAGCTACTCTAGAGATCGTATAACCCAAAGTAAAGATGGGAAGAGTGACCTTGAAGAAGATTTCAGTGTTTGGAGCTGAATTTAAGAACTTACACAGTGTGCCACCTCCAGATCAAGAGCCGAAGAGTGACTGCAGGTTGATTTATCCCACAAATACTTCCTAGTGACACCGGGTATCACAGTGCAGCACATGAATCCTTGCCTTTGGAGATAGCCATGCACAAGTACTCCTGAGAACTACAAAACTGGTCTAAGAACTGAAACCATTTCCAACATGCATATGTTTGGTTCTGCTCCAAAGGATCATGACTCCCTTTTAAACTCATTCAGTCTTACCCTAGATCACAGTGAATCAGCACAGGTTAGCTTTGCTGTGCTAGTTTACATCAGCTGAGACCTGGTATTCAGTATAAAGAAGATGTGATGAACCATTAAAATGTTGCCAAAGACTGGTTATTGGAAAGGCAGTGGAGATCTAGTGGAAAACACAGACACAGTCATAATTTTTCTCCTGCACACTTATTTGACTTGCACTCTGAGAAATGCTAGTGTGACAAAAAGATAAGATCAGAATATTTTAAATGGACAAGTTATTTCTATTCCACTTCACCAAGAACTTTTCTTACTGATTTGAACAGGAAAGAGGCCATTTAGGCATCTGTTTATTCAACAACTTTTTCTAAATCCCAGGATTAATAGACTACTCCTATGAAGCCTAAGCAGGAGATAACATAGCAAGTCAGATTCTCTTGTAACTTAATGCTCTAATCACAGTAGCATGATCTGACCCAGAGCCTTCATTCTTGGGTGCAGGTTATAAACAAATTAAATAAAGATCTGTTTCACTGTAGACATGGCAGTTTTGATCACAAATTACTAAAGTTCCTTATAAAAAGTCCAGTAACCAATGTTTTGAAATCAACCTTTTAAGCTGTATTTCAAACTTTAATACTACATTTTCATCCTTATTCTGCCAGAGTTTGAATCCAGACAAGTCTACCAATCTTCTGGTCATCTCTGGTCATCAATCTCTGGATTGATACGTAGAAATAATAGATCTGAAATGACAGTTCTCCACTTTTTACTATGCTGATAAAATCCTGATGACAAAAATCCTGATCAGTATGGCTGCTCTCTAAATTTGGATCCAGAACTGGGGCTCGAATCCACTGGATGTCTCATGAGGTCACACTGACTGCAGGAGAAGGCATTCTACCCTGACAATCAGGCAAAACTACCCCGAACATTGTGTGTTTGGTACTTTGATAGCATTTGGAGCTCTTTGCAGTAGGATTCAAAGGCATTAAAACCTCATCTCTTCTATATACGTGATCATCACTGGCAGCTTGTTAAGTAATTCTTCTGCAACCCAGCAAGGTGAACATAAGAGATTGCCTGTGTTCCTTAGACAGGTTGGGACCAAACACAGACCAAGCAATGTTTAAAAGTATTTTCATTAGGCAGTGTTTCCAGCTGTACCACTAACACTGCTCAAAATGGAAAGCAATTCTCTTCCTGGCACCGTTTCAGAAGATTTAAAATGCATCATTCTAATTACTGCCTGACAAATAATCCTGGAATGCTAGCTGGGAAGTTTGCAGTGCAGACAACAGATACATTATCATCACGCTGGTATATTGAACTTTTTATGATGCCTAATATCTCTAGGTTATAAATGAGTGAAAGTATCCTTCGCCACTGGCAGAGTACAGCCCTCTAGCACACAAACTGAAAGATCCAAGCGTGTGACACAGCTACAAGCCTAAGGTCATTTTGAGTAAAACAGCCTAGAAGAGTTGCCAAATCTGTCTTCGGACTACTCTTGATCCCTTTGGACTGTGATTTCATTTGGTCTTTTCCAGAAATTCATAGAATTCCTTGACATTAAATTAACTATTTGCAGTTCTGTTTTTGTTACAGAGAGACCCCCTAATCTCAGGAAGACTGGGGTTGCCTTTATCAAGCCCACGCATAGATCTTTATCTCTTTCTAGCAACAGAGCTCAATCCAAACTTCTTCACAAGTATGAATAATTCATTCTTTTCCCCCGTCCCAGGTTCCTGGCAGCAACTGGGATCTCCACGTTCCAAAATACCAACAGGAACTTTGTCTTCCTCATACACACAGCCCCGCTATGGCAGTTCAGGGGACGTAGAGACTTCACTGGGCTGTGGATATGCCTGCTTTGGCTGTTGCTTGAGGAAGCTCCCGTGCCAACTTTTCTAAGCATTGCCTGTCATTCGTATGAGGTGCACTCGACATGCAGAATTGACTTAAAGCCAAAGCCTAAGTGACCCCAAGTGAACAAGCATGATTCACATGTCAAGAGATCAAAAGAAGTTTCAAGTGGGAAGAGCAGCTATTAGGAGAGGTAAGAAAGTAAAGACAGATTAAAGTTCCCCATGCCTCTGCAATGCTTATACAATCATGAACTGAACTGAATAACGTAACTGAAAATTTTGCTAGCTGCTGTCTGTAAACACCTCTGGCAGTAACTGCTTATCACCCAGGCTAGCAATGTGGACTGATTTCATGGTATTCAATTAAACCCCCCTCTCACTCTCTTTTTTTTTTTTCTTCTAAGAAATAGCAATTTGACATAAACATCTTTGTTTGGCATATCACTAGGAGATCTGCTGCTAATTATAATGCTGAACCCAGATGCTGGTGGCGGAAATTAATCTACGTCCTGCGTAGTTTGTTGGACTTGTTTTAGTAGGTTTGCCAAATATTTAGTGAAACCCTCATATGACTTTTATTATCTGGAGATAGATATTAAAGGGCCAAATACTGTTCTTATTCTCACTGGTGTAAACCTAGACAGTTCCATTGAGGGAAATAAATATAGTTACATCACTATGGATTTACATGATGTTAGTCTAGATTTACAGTTCTGTAAGTCCTCAACAGTGGAACTAGGAATCTAAACCCAAATACTCCATCATCTAAACCTGGGCTCTTCTCTTAGCTGAAAAGCAGAGTTTTTATCCTGAGCAAAATGCCAATATTCAACATGTATTTTGCTACATTGGTATACAGAAATCACTCTTATTTTGCAAGTTAGCTACAGAGAACACCTGTTGGAACGGGAATTGTTCCACACCTGTGGAACAATTGGCATCAAAATCACTCTGTTCAGAGAAGCAAAAATGTTTCATCACAAAGCAGTTCAAGCAATGAGCTGTTCCAAGAGCCAAAGAACCTCATTTGCCTGCTTGGCTCACCTGAGTTTCTCACAATACTCCATTACATATAACCAGCAGAGAAAGACCCCTGGTAGTGGGAGATGTCTGTGTGGGCAGGGTAAACCCAGGGCAAGGGACAGCCTTGGACATACAGGTTGTGGACCCGAAACCCTAGGAAGCACCAGGAACTCACTTAGGCCCACGGGAAACTCACACTTCCCCAAAAGAAAACATTTAAGTTCCATTAGGAAAAATGGTGCAACCAAACAAAAAAGAAAACACATTTCAGCTGCAGAAAACCTATTTCCTTGTAGAAAACACTGCATTTTGTTAATCTCCTCTTTTCCCACCCATTTTTACAATAGATTTTCCTATTACAAAACTAGAAGGTGGGAAACCATCAAAGTAAGTGGTATTTCCCATACACAAAGCAAATGTAAGCTTTTGGCTCTAAGCTTTAAATTAACTTAAAAACCAACCAAACAACAACAACAAAACAACAACCGTGCAACCTTTAAACCAAAAGCCCCCAAAGTCAGCATTCCCCCAACAGAGGCAAATCTATGTTGTGAAAAGTGTATTATTTTCCATAAAAAAAAAAAAAAACTGACAGAAAATTTCCCACCCTGCTCACAGACAAAACTGAATAAGCCAGAAGAGCACCCCTGTATGCTGGCTGACATTTAAGGCAGTAGTATCATTTAAGCAATACAGACCTAAAGACAGGAAATTTCCTAGGGAAAAAAATGAAAACCCTGCTGACAGATGATAACCTCTGGTACAATGAATGGCTATTAACCCCAACTGGTCATCATTTGCAGGAAATGCCACAGCCCTCAACTAGGGTGATGATTTCAGAAAGAAAACTGGTATTTATACGTAATAATATAAATTTTTTATTTAAATTGATTATGTGGCTTCATCTGTGGCATTTACAGTGCATCATTAATTGCAGTTACCCTGTTGGAAAGCCAGTTTTCAGCGAAGCACCAGGTCTTATGATTATGTGTGTGAAACAGACTGCTGCTATCAGAAGGGGTAGAGGAAGCTTTGCAGCAAGACCTCTGTCAGTAAGACAAGACTTCCCTTTTCATGAAACAGGCTGTGGAGCCCAACTTGCAAGTTAAAAGATCCTTGGGGATCCACGTAGATCAAAGTAATTTACAGGAGCCAGAGGCTAGCTGTACAAACTGAGCGAAGTCCAGTTCCCAGCCTGACAGTAATTGAGTGGGACAGATTTCAGGGAAAACAAGTTCCTGCGTTGTGCAGTATTTGGAAGGGCCTCCACTGTTTGTTCCTACCCAGGTACAGTAAGCAGCAGCAGAGCAAGTTCCCTGTTGAGGAGATCCTCTTTTTTTTTTTTTCAGATTTGAAGACACCATCACCAAATAAATCACTTCAGAACATTTATTTTCTCTCTTACACCCTTTTGTTCTGATAGTCTCTTTGGAGCTGTTTGCCACCTGAGTTTGCTCTGCATTTTGCCCAGACTACACAGCTTTAATTTTCAAGTGTCTTTTCCAAGCAAGGAGGGCAGAAGTAATTTGCTACATTAGCAGGCAGGTTAAGTATCTTTCCATGCAGCAGCAAATGCTTATCCTTTTTGACAGACACGTCTGGAGCAGCAGAGGGTATGCTCACCTTTGATGTGGGTTTGGAAAGCTCTAGTGCTTTGTGTACTCTTTTGGGCTAAAGCAAACACAACATAATTTGCCTTTCTGCAGCATGGTTCCAACGCAAGCTAGAATTTGGCAAAGCTAAACAATGCTAATAAAGCAAGTATGAAGGAAATGTGAATATTCATGATTTCCATGGCACTATCTTCCACGCTCCTTTGGACACTAGAGTAAAAAACGGACCTCAGATTTGCATTATTCTTCTAGAAGCCCAGCCACACATCACAGCTCCCCAGTCAGCACTACCCGGAAACCAGAGTTCAACCTTGCTTTCCACTGGAAGACCTTCAACTAACGTCTTGTGCAGTGTTCAAGATAAGCCTTTCTCCTGGCATAGGGATCTGAGGGACAGAGGTTTTGACCAGCACACCTCTGAGGACAGTGGTCCAAACACAGAAACCCCAGGCTTTTCTAATGTACACCCTATACATCCATTAATGCGGTCAAGGTATAGAGGATGCAGTTTACAAACCAGTCTGGTTACCAGTCTAAAGGCAAAGAAGGAGCTGGAAACAGCACAACCTCTCCCTTATAAACTGAAACAGGGTTTCCAGAATCCCAGAAATCACACCAGAAATGTGGTTGCCACACATTTAAGAAACTGACTTCAGGTGGGCAACCTGCTCTGACAGATTTTGCATTAACACAGCAAACTGTACTTTCTAACACTTCACATCAAAAAGCAGGTGCATGCATACATGCGCAAGCAGCAAACCAGGACTCCAAACCCTGATCCAGTTGGAGCTCGATCCAAGGAAGCATGGGACACTGCCAGGGTTCGAACATGAGGCTTGGCTCCAGAAAGGATGGGAACCACTAGACGACACACTTCTTTGGCACAGGTGGAGCCCAACCCCAGAGATCTGGAAGACAACCAAGTACAGATAAGCCACTACAGCCGACATTCAACACAGCTTCACACAAGCACCCTCCTGTAACCTCCTAGCTGTACAGTCATTTGCACGGTGAAACAGCAGCAGCAAACTGCAATGTGAACAAGAGTAATACTTTCAGAAATCAGCATGATATACAGCCCTGTAGAATAATTCTTCATACAGGTAAAAGTTGTCCAAATAGTATTGTGGTGTACTTTTGATTGTCATTCAGTCCACAATGAATGCTATCAGTGTAGTAAGGTAATGGAATTGAAATATTAACTAAGATTATTGATAGGGCCCTATATCTAGTCCATTGTAATCTCTGACTAGAGATTGTGGAGTTCATAATAGCTAGCAATAAAATATTTTTGTCCATAAAGAAGGAAGATAACCACTGCACATATACTTTGCTTAAAAGAACTCAATGAGTTAAAATTTCTAAATATACAACACTTGTTCCAACTAATATAGCATTATTGTTTCAAAAAGAGTTCCTTGCACTGTCCTTTTGGTTACAAATTCTGTTTTTTCAAGGACAACCTAATACAGAGTCATTTAAATTGCTGGCATTTATATCTCTAATAAACTGTAACCTGATAATCAAGGACTATAAAGGACTATTTTCTCTCTTACATTATCACAGAGCAGCCATAAAAGTACAAAATCCACAGAACTGTGTGTACCTACTCCTAATGGTAAACACAGGGCTTCATCCTTCTGGCCTCAGCAAAACTGATAGACTGGGCGCCTGAGCAAAAATACTAAAACAGTTGTTCCCCTCAAATATTTACTCATACTTCACCCTTTCTCAAACCAAATGCCAAGCTCCTGCTGCCTCTTCACTTTCAAGAGTATCTGGTTCTTTACTTTAATTCTTCCTGTGCTCTGTGTGAGCAGAAATGCCCGATGCAGATCATGCCCACTGTCACATTTACACCAGGAAGGGACTCGGAGAAGAGCTGCCGCTTCTGTTTTACGAGAGTGTTTTGGGCGTTGGCGTGTACATACACAAAGTGGCTGTTGTACTTCCTCCTCAAGACATTCTTTATTGACTTATTTATTATGCCTTCATTTTACTTAAGGTGGACAGGAACACCCTGTTTAGATTCACTTTTATACAGAAATTCAGCAGCAGCATGGGAACTATGGTTCCTTGTGCTAATCCTAGGAGAATGCAAGGACAGCCCCGCTGAGTTTACCCTGTGTCCCAGCAAGACCAGGGATGCTTCTCCAAACATTAATTTAAATGCCATAAATTCTGCATCAGGCAGATGAAAGCCTACTGGTACAATTTGCCTTATCCACCTCATTTCCACTAACGCTGACATCAACATTCCCCCCATCTCTCTAAGCTTCTCCTTTCTCCTTTTTTTTTTTTTCTCAGATGTCCTTTCCCACTTCTCTTTCTGTTGGCTAAATTCAAGCTATAGGATGAATTTATGAGAAGAGGAAAAATACATTGTGAAGCCAGGACAGGTTTGACAGCAAACAAGGCACTTCCTCACCGTGGGCCAGGCACATGCTCCTGCTAATACAGAGGGAACAGTGTTGCTGGCAGGGCATCTGTGAGGAGCACAGGCTGTCCCATGTGCTACCTCCCCAGCAATGGAAACAGCCTCACTCCGCTACCAGATTCTCCTGGCCTGTCCCTTTTTTTAAAGGGGAGGGAAAAGAGAAACCCACATGCAAGCAGTATAAATAAATCCAAACAGAAATGTAATTGTACTGTCTTTGCAACAATACAAAGAACAGTAAAAACACAAGTTTTAAGTAATAAGTGACATTTTAGGTCTTGAACACATTATTCATGCTATGGAATTGAAAGTCAACATTTTCCTTCTATTCACTTGCTCACATTTCTCTTACAATGAAGCTGCTTTTAGTAGCTAATCTCGGTCACCACATCCAAGGAAAAGTGCAAGCCTTCTTGGCCTGCAAGTCTTCAGCTCTGTGAGGTGGCAACTGTATGAAAGATTTCAGGGAGAGGCTGGACCCAGTCGAGGCACATGGGGGACACTAGGAACAGCTGCAGTCCTGGATACCTTTGCTACAAAACACTCCAGAATGGGGTCTGGGACCCACAGGTATCTATAAAGACAATATCTAAAGCCTCTTTCATTGCAGTTTTGTTACTGATGGTTTAATTGTTTCTCCACAGCAAGACCAATGAGTATTAATGAGTATTAATTTTGTTGTGCCATTGGATGCTGATATATCTCTATGCAGTCCTGATTTTCTCTGGCATCCAGAAAGGTATGCCAAGCTCAGGTCCACGGGCTACGCACAGTCATTTATATCAGAGTAAAGCAGATGGAAATCACTTCAGGATAAGGATGGCATTACACTATCTGCTTGCTCCACTGTGGGCAGCCACCCCCCTTCAGCCAGATGTAGTGCAATGGCCATTCCAGCCTCAGGCCTTTAAAGGCTGCATCTCTGCTCTGTCCTGTTCCCTTGCCAATGGGGCCGTCTATAAAGTTTCCAGCAAGATACATTTATTGAAACTCTGGGGAAACCAAGGCTTAGTTAAACGCCCCATCAGATGTAAAACACATTTTGTACGGTCCTGCAAAGGAAATTTCTACAGTAAGGTTAGAAGAAATCACTGCCAAATATTTTAGAGTAATAACATTTGTAGATAGAGCCTGATGCCCTTCTCCCTGTTGGAGCTACAGCCATACAGGGTCAGTGCAAGCCGAAGCAGAATCAGCTTCTGGCTAACTTTAATGTACTGCATTGCTGAACCACTAACTAGGTGTGGCTAGTGGGTGGAAAAGTTATTATTAGCAAGCAAATAATTTTAGCTACCTGGGAGTTAGGAACTAAGGAAAGAGAGAAAAGACATAAACACAACCAATCACATTTCCAAGGTCAGAGTTTAAGAATGCCAAGGCTTGTCATATCCTTTTAATCATGAGGGTAAGTTTAAGAATAAAAGGCACAACTACAGCTGAAAAAACACCTCACTTAAATACCAAGCAAATCGGTTGAGTCCTGAATCTCACCAAAAGAAACATTTCTAAGGTGGAATATATACATAAAATACCATCAGAAACTCGGTAACATTTTTTTTTTAAACTTCTGACCCATTCCCTTAGGAAGAATGTACTCTAGGTGTGAAAAGTCACTTTGTAAACACATTATGATGTTACAAAGGCTGTGTGTTGGAGCAGAAGTGTTCTCCAGTCAAGCAAAAAAGCAAGACCAATCCATAGAACTCCCCAGGTACATCATCCCGTCCACAGCATCTCTCTGTAGGCCTTCAGAGATGGACACAGTAACACAGCACAACATACATCCTTCACTAATATTAGGCCCATTATTTAGACTTCACCTTTCCAAGTTCTAGATCCCGCTTATGCTGGTATCACCACTAATAAAAAGACCCCTTTCTCCACAATTTAACTCATTTTTCTGGGTTACCCAGGCCCAGAAAACATACATATACACAGCTAAGATGGGAGTCACAAGCCTTTCTGCCAGGATATGTAGCTTTGTGTGTTTAATGCTGTTCTGAACAATTTCTTTTGATGCTCAGAGCTTTGTAATTTTAAAGTCCGGCCTCAAGGGGGAGATGCCAGAGTTAAGGATCTTCATTGATCAGCATGTGCACGTTGAAATAGTGTTAAAATTCTGGTAGTCCCAAATTGCAAGATATTCCTTCCCCTACAATTCCCATAAACTTCGAGCTGTGCGTTCAGTGACAACTCACAGTGACCTTCTGCCAGTTGAAACCTGACCATTGCTCCTGAAATACAAATTCCTATCAGTGAGTTGGTCACAGTCAATTCCCCAAGACAAATCTGAAAACCATCCTTGTCAGTGGTAGCCCAGAACTGATCCCATTAGCTGGACCCAATATTTGCATCAAGCACACACTGATTATAGGAATGCTAAATGCTTTGGAGGATCATATCATTGGTTTCCATTAATTTGCTGCCCATCTTTCCAGACACAGCTAAACTAGCTGTGTTGAGAAATACGCACCATTTTCGAGTTTGGATACAGCTATTTGGTATCCTGCTTTCAGCAGCATGGACATCAACCCAAACCTGTCTCAGCTAAATTGACCTAAACTCTCTGCTTCTTGCAGCTAGTTCCCCATGGCACTTTTGGCTTTCTCATTAGGATAAGCTCGGTGCCATGCACTGCATGCCACCTATCCCACGGGGCAACAAACAACATTAACAAAACAGAAAATATTTGTGGCATCCATTTCTTCAGGGTATTTGCATTCCCCACATCTCTAATGACAGATCATGCACCACCAGGCTGCTTTGAGGAGTCTGAGATAATATGGAAGCCCTGGATGCTGAGGTCAAAAAAACTACAATTAGCTTTCAGATAAATTCACCAAATTAGGACACACTAGGTCAGCAATACATTAAGAATATTACTGTGCATGATTTTGTTACTGAATGTGAGAAGGAGTACCAACACATGTAGTTTCTGGATATGCAGGAAGGCAGGTGTGCAGTTGATGAACCCGAATAGATCAGCCTTCCACATACTCAGGAGCTCTGGTCAAAGTACATTGTCTCTGCATCAAGAAAATATATTCAAGACATAAGATGGACACTGCTGAGTCAGTCAGCAGCTTATCTCAGAACTCACGACACTTAGGTGGGGTTCAGGGACAGAAAGTTCTGGCAGTTGAGGCTGAGTTTGGTTCAAGCCTGGTCTCATCCTTTTCCAGAAGCTGGACTTTATCCTGTCCATTTACTATGACGAAGATGCACTCCTTCCCTTCAAACTACAGCCACATGGAAAGACAAGTGTCTTTTCCAAGGGAAAAAAGGGTTCTTCTCAAGTGTCTTAAAGTTATGGGTAAACGTATTATGACCTGTATATTTGTCTGAAATCCCGTAAATGTCTCCCACAGCATCCTCATAGGCAAGCTTAGAAAGTGTGGGTTAGATGAACGGATAGTTAAGTGGATTGAAAACTGGCTAAAAGATAAGACCCAGAGCTGGTGATTAGGGGCTCAGAATCCAGCTGGAAGTCTGTAACAAGTGGTGTTCCCCGGGGGTCAGTACTGAGTCCAGTCCTCTTCAATATATTCATCAATGACCTGGACGAAGGGATGGAATGTACCCTCAGCAAGTTTGCTGATGACACAAAACTGGGAGGGGTGGCTGACACCCCAGAAGGCTGTGCCACCATCCAGCAGGACCTGGACAGGCTGGAGAGATGGGCCAAGAGAAACCTAATGAAATTTAACAAGTGTAGGGTGCTGCACCTGGGGAGAAATAACCCCCTGCACCAGTACAGGTTGGGGGCTGACCTGCTGGAGAGCAGCTCTGAGGAAAAAGACCTAAAAGCCCCGGTGGACAACAGGATGACCATGAGTCAGCAATGTGCTCTTGTGGCCAAGAAGGCCAATGGCATCCTGGGGTGCATCAAGAAAACTGTGGCCAGCAGGTCAAGGGAGGTCATCCTGCCCCTCTACTCTGCTCTGATGAGGCCCCATCTGGAGTACTGTGTCCAGTTCTGGGCTCCCCAGTTCAGGAAGGACAGGGAACTGCTGGAGAGGGTACAGCAAAGATGATTAAGGGCCTAGAGCATCTCTCCTATGAGGAAAGGCTGAGGGACTTGGGTCTTTTTAGTCTGGAGAAGACAAGACTTAGGAGGGATCTGATCAATTCTTATAAATACATAACGGGAGGGTATCAGGAGGACGGGGTTGGTCTTTTCTCATTGGTGCTCAGCGACAGGACAAGAGGAAATGGGCACAAACTTGAGTATAAGAAGTCCCACCTAAACATGAGGAGGAACTTTACTGTGAGAGTGGTAGAGCACTGGAACAGGCTGCCCAGAGAGGTGGCGGAGTCTCCTTCTCTGGAGGCATTCAAAACCCACCTGGACAAGTTCCTGTGCGACGTGCTCTAGGTAGACCCACTCAGGTTGGGGGGGGGGGTGGGCTAGATGATCTCTAGAGGTCCCTTCCAACCCCATATGATTCTATGATTCTAAATATAAATTTGTGCTGTAATCACGACTTGTGTCCTTACACAGGTGTCCATAACCTAATACATGAAGCACTTGTATATTTGGTAAATTTGGTGGGGAGGATATTAGCAAGTAAATCAGGGGGTTAATATTCTGGTCCTTTTCCAGCAACCCCCTACACAACAGCCAAGCTTTCTCTAAACAAAACCAAAAAGGAAGTAGTCCATGCTGTTGGCAGCAGCATACACCACTGGAGGTGCTCTCCTATTCCCCCACAGACAGCAACAGGGAGCTGCACTGCAGGGCAAGGACAGTGCTGGTGGGAACGTGGCCTCGGCCCAGCAGGTCCCACACTGGTCCCAGCCTGTGGGCACAAGCACACTCTCTGTATCCATGGCACGCTCCTATGTGTGCTGCATCTCTTGGCATCCAATGCACATAGCGAGGACTGGTAAAACAGCCAAGAAAAGGGAAGTCTCAATACATTATCACTTGTCCATTCAAGCTCTCCACAGATATTAATGGGACAGATGGAATAAGTAATTGAGCTCTAAGTGATCCAGCTTCTACTGGCTCAAACTGGAGCTTGAAGAGAACATATACAGACAATAAACTAACTCTAAAGGAGATTTACAAAACAACAGAGAATTGATAACTTTTCTTTGTTCAACCATTTGCAAAGGCCTAAGCTCACCTAAAGGCACAAAGAACTCAAGAAAGTATCAAAAAAGTTATACGGGGAAAGAGAGAGAATAAAATAAATTCCCCTAATGTACCACAAATATCAACCACTACACACTACCTACAAACCATATGTTTTTCCCATCTGTTCTGTTATCTTCAACTAAATTTAGAGTATTTGGGCTATCAGAAGAATTGTAAAGCCTGAGCTGGGCAGGATTATAAAACCTAGGTGTTATTACACTTGAAAAGACATTTTCCCCTCCCCCTACTACACCAGGCACAAGATTGTACATTTCTCTTGCTGCCTCCTGGCTCTGGAACTACAAAGGCTGTTACACTAGTTCTCAGCTACAGTAAGCGGCAGGGCATCCCCAGCCCCGCAACAAAAGAATAGTTCTCTGCCTTTTTGTTCTTCCTCTCTCTTCCCCTTCCTTCTGTCTAGGTAGGTTAAAGAGAGGGATGCAGAGGCTGAGGTGGCAAGACCACTTCCTGTGGTGCTGTGAACCACTGAAACCCATGTAAGTCAGCAGAGAGCTCCTGGTTTTGCCCAACAAGGCCCAGCTCTCGTTAGGCAGAACTAGGAGCACCACTTGAATTCTCCAGCTGCTGAGCCAGAGTTTCAAATCGGAACCAACAAGGGTTATAGATCCTTGTAGAGTGCTGTCTTCATGCAATGGTCATGCAGAAAAAGGACCAGGGCAGGAGAGCAATGGTTTGCTTCAAAACATGGAGGAAGTAGAGCCTGCTAGGAAAGGAAACAGTAAGGCCCTGTAAGTGATCATCAGCATCGTGAAATGAAAAAGGCACCTGGCTTTCCCCACTGTCTGGCTTTATCATAAGCCAGAGAGCACAGTGGGCTGCTTTTATCCTAGCATGGAGCATCCTTCCACAGACTGCATGACACTGGCACTGAGGAAGCCAAAAACTTTTAAGGTGGTCTAAGAAAAAGTATTTTTAAACATAGCCTGGATGGCTCACAATCTACCCCTTCGCTGCTAATGCTACAGCCAGTCTTTTAGGAAGAGCTCAGCATGCTGGATATTTAAGCTCCTTAAAAACAGATCCCTAGTCTTGGGGGCCATATTTCTAAGACATGTTTTCCACTGCGTGCTTCCATCCATGCTCTCTCCAGCACGTGCAGCAACAGTGCTTTTAAAAGCGTGCATATACAGAGGGAAACCGCTTGGAAAAACCCAAGCCTGACTGTCAAGTCAAATAATAGCCCTTCACACTGAACCCTACCCGCCTCGTGCACAAGCCTCTCCACTTTGTGCACGGCTTGCAGTAGCTGTCTACCTTTCAGTACCTCTGTCTAGAAAGCAACGTGACTCGTACCACTCCAAAAGATTTCTAGGAAGCAGACAAATAAGTACTGCAGGGAAGATTCCGGTTTGGTTTTTCACTTGCAAAGGATTACTGTAAACATAACGATTTTCTGCACAGGAGGTCTTTAAAGAGTGTGCAGAATTCCAATAGGTGTCTCATTAATACCAAGTCGTGGAGCAAATGCTGCCACACTCCTGCTGTCTGGTCCACCTGGCTGTTGCCAAGTGGTTCTCTCCAACATTGCCTCAACCTGCTGACTGCCAGGTGATGGTCTCCTGCTGCCCCTACTCCTGCTGTGGAACCAGTGTTGCCTCCAGGATGTTCCCTCCTTTGCTTCGAGAGCCAACTTCTGCTGTGCTAAAGCTCAGCATCAATCCCTGGGAGAGTCCAGCTCCCCCTCTGCCCTTCAACAGTGAGTATGGAGGACATGCTGGCACAGCACCATCTCCCTTCTGCTCTCCAGGGTGGATGGCAGATTGTGATGCCATTTTCCTCCCAGTCCCTCTACATTTGTGACTTCTACCCATCATAATTGACAGTCATTTCCAAGCCTGCCACCATCACAGAAGAGACAGGTGAGTTCAGAAAGGAGTGAGAACCACTGGTTTTTTCTTACAGATGTTGCTGCACAGAACAGGACTGTAGGTGTCAATTCAAACTGCACACTTTATTTCTTTAGGTTTGGTTTGGTTTTGGGTTGTTGTTTTTTTTTTCAGTAAAGAGAAGAACTTTGCATCAGGGACTCCCACGAACAGGAAAGTAGCAGCAGGGTAGAGATTCAGTCCCCTCCCTTTCCTTCTTATAATATTCAAGCAAGTCTGGGGCAGGTGGAACATCAAACATCCTAGAGTGCCTGGGAGAGTGGTAATTAAGGCAAACAGGCAATGTGGGTGCAAATTCCAATTGTAGACAGTAATTTCTCTAGCTTTTACTACAGAGCTGTGT
>BJBW01009378.1:2487-52612 GCA_004320125.1 Scolopax mira
AGAACTTCTTCCCCACATCTCGGCTCCATCTCCCCTCTTGCAGTGTCAAACCATTACCCCTTGTCTTGCCACAAGATGCCCTTGTAAAAAATCTCTCCCCAGCTTTCTTGGTGGCCCCCTTTGGATCCACGTCTAGAGATATTGCCAATGAGACAGTTTTCTTCCAGAAAGTGTGACACCTGCTTGAAAAAATAAATGTCCGTACTCCAGAACACTGCAGTCCTAAAACTGGATCATGTGTTCTCTTGCCAAAATGTTTAAGCATGGGGGTCCCCAAGGCTGAAACCCCACTTTTGCACGTGTGCTCTATTCGATCTGCACGGTATACGTTAGCATTCAGTTATTAAATCAGTGAAGATTTGTCTCCAGACTTGTATTCCCCGCGACTAAAGAATGTTTTTCTTGCAGGATATCGCAGCGTATCGTGCCAAGAGCAAGAGCGACGCGGGAAAGAAGGGCCCAGGTAGGCCTGCGGGATCCAAGAAGAAAGCAGAACCAGAAGAGGAGGAGGAGGAGGAGGAAGACGACGAAGAGGAGGAAGAAGAGGAGGAGGAGGAGTGAACAAATGTCCTGCTGTAAAGATTTTTATGCTTGAAATCCAATATTTTGCTAAGAATGTGAACTGGAGTGCAGCCGGTGGTTAGCTCAGTATACGAATCTGTACAGAACTGTGGGCAGGGAGCCTGGTTCTCGGGAGGGACACCCCTACTTCTGATGTCAGTGGGAGCCCAGGGGTGCCCACAGCTCCCTTTAGAGAAAAAAAGAAACGAGTTGTGGAATGTTTCTGCGTATTTAATGGTTTTGTTGAAACTCAGTGACTGTTAGCCAGGTGTTTTTCCATAGCAAAGTAAAACAAAGGAGGTAGCTTTATAGCTGATCTTATATTTTGTAGTATATTGCATTGTATTACTTTTTCTAAACAGTTTTGTAATAAAATGTTGTACATGACTAGTGTTTTATTGTGGGCGTTTTCCCAGGGGCTGGGTGCTCCCAGAGGATGAGGCTCTGCGGTGTTGACTCCTGCAGTTTTGACTGGATTTAATTTTATTTTACTTTTTTTTTTTAATGTTTCAAGTGTTTCCCTGTTGCCCCTCAGCTTCTGAAGTGACTGTGTCCAGCCCTTGTGTGTGTCACCCATTTCCAGCCGGTTCTGGTCAGGTTTCCTCGGGTGGCAGAGCAATAGCACCACAGCAAACTGACTAGTTTTAGTGATTATTTGAAATATGGGATTTTGGGGAGGTTTTGTTGTGTGTTTTGGGTTTTTTTTTTGCCCAAGTGCTTTTACATTGAAATGAAATAAACCCCAAAAAGCTGCCCGGGTTCCAGAATGTCACATACCACTTCAGAATAAGCACATAGTGAGGTAACTGGGAAAAAAGTTCTTCTATTGTATTTCTGGGGGAGGTAGAAGGGATTTTGGGGTTCAGCTCCATTTAGTGGTAATTAGCTCATTTAGCTCCAGCCCCACTTCTGCCAAAGTGCAGCAGGAAGGTCCCTGCCCCATCCCTGGAGGGGTTCAAGGCCAGGCTGGAGGGGGCTTGGAGCAACCTGGGCTGGTGGGAGGTGTCCCTGCCCAGGGCAGGGGAGGACTTTTTAAGGTCCTTTCCAACGCAAACCCCAGGATTTGGTGATTCTTTGGGGGAATCCTTGCCTGTGAAGGTGAAAGGGGTCTGGTCTTCTTGAGTTTGGCCTCATCTGCTTCTGAGAGAAGTCCCTGAAGTCATCACTGAAGGCCTTGCAGGAGTAAAAAGCTGGTTCTTAGCACAGGATCGAAACAGGAACTACCCATCAGTTTCTCCAGCAAAGGAAAATCACCCAGAAACACCCATTTATTACCCTGTTATTGGGTAAAGAGCTAAGAACAAAACAAATACTTAGTATTTTGTTACCATCTTCCCAACAGAACATAAAGTTTCCTTGTTTTTACGTCAACTTCTTGCACAGAAGTGTATTTGCAAAGCTGGTCTGACTTCTGCCCCGTGAAACCTCTGCTCTGAAGAATGTCTGCCTGTCCTTCCTGGGTCTGGTTTTTTGGTCTTTTTTTTTTTTTTCTTGTTGATGTTTTCAAAAAGAAAACCTTGCTCAGAAGACCAGCTTTAGACCCGAGAATGGAATTACAGTCAGGCTCTAGAACTCAAATAGCAAAAGAAATTGCAAACGGGTGTGGAGAAAAACATCAGAAAAAAAAATGGAATTGGAGTGTTATCTTCGACTACTTAATAATTTTAATTACTCAATAATCTATCGAACTGTTCTATACCAGCCTATCACAGGCATCTTGGATATAACATCAGCACATAATCTAGCACTCACAGCTCAGGGATGGTGGTCACCAATCCTGCTTGACTCTTCATTAATGCAATTAGGTAATTGTCACAGACCAGCACCGATTAGTGAGTGAACCTCAACATTGCTTAACCTGATAGACTGAGGTCAACTCTTCCCTCCAGCCTCAGTGTTGGAGAGTCTCCTGATGTTCCAGGACTGGCTCTGCTGGTGGCCACCAAAGCCTTAGGGCTCTGCTGGTGGCCACTGAAACCCCCAAGGCCCTGCTGATGGCCACCCAATATGGAGTCAACCACCAGAAAACCGTCTGGTAAATCTGGTGCTGCATTTCTGAGCTGTATGGCTGTTTCCTGCCCCAAACACCTGCTGGGGCAGCTGTGAACCAGTTCCCCTGGGAATGATGTGTTCGTGGACAACTCCACATCCTTCTAAAAGGCCCTCTGAGGACCTGGTACTGACCTAGCACTAATTACTCCATCAGGAATTAACAAGCCCTCATCACTGACAGGCATCATCCCCTTCCACCCCGGGATGCTCAGCCCCAGGCCTGCTGTTGCCATCGCCTCATCCTGGGCATGAGTTTGGGTTTTTTTTGTTTTAAATACAGGTTACTGCTCTGCTGCTTCTCCCACCCCTCTGCTCTCTTCTCCTGCAGGAGACACCACTCACGTGTGGTGAGCGGTTGGAAGTGAAGTTGGCTCCTGGCCCTAAAGCCACCACCTTTCTTTTCAGGGAAGTCTATTAGCAAGAAAAAGAAGGGAAAAGTGTAAACAAACATACCTTTTTCCTCCTGTTGGTATGTGACCGACTCCTCCCCGCAGGCTGTGGTCCCCGTTGCCTTCCTGGACCTGAAGGAAGGGACCTTTTCCATCAGGCCACCAAGATCCATCAGAGAAGAAGCTCCACCACTGCCCCGCTGAAGAGCCTCCATCCAACTGCTGGCCAGAGCAGTGCAACCAGGTAAAAAACCTAAGGATTGTGCACAGAACTTATCTTTTCCTTCCCCACATCACATGGGTGACGTAGTAATGGAGAATTATTTAATTTGATTCTTTTTTAACCTAAAGGGAAAAAAGGTCACACTCGATGAGAAGCATCAAACGTTGACATCTCGGGTGTAATTTAGGAGATCTCGGGCTTCTCGGTCTGGTTGGAGAGCAGTGAGTGGAGCCCGGCTCCGGTTTGGAGGCAGATGGTGTGTAAGAGGCAGGGAGTGGTCGCTGAGATTGGGTGGAATTAGGGAAAAAAATGAATTCCTCCTTGGATGCCACCAACGGGGACAGCGTCTCTGATGGTCCTCCCGGTGCTGGTCACGAGGAGAGAAGTCCTTTCTCCCCTCCAGGGACCGGCCGCTGCCCACAGAGAGGACAACAGGTACCTAAATAAAAAGCAAAACTTTTAATATTTGTCAGTTTGTAACATCAAAGTCGTCTGGCTTCAGAGACAGAGAGTTTCTGTGGAGACAACCACCCGTTTTCACTCTGTAAAAAGTATAGTAAACCATAAAATTCAAATATTTTATTTACTTCACCTAAAAAAACAAGCAACCCAAAAAGTAAGATATACATAGGTTTCCCAGATTTATCCCTAATAAATTTTTTTAAAGATTTATACAATTTCTACATAAACGTACAGTGTATCAAAATCTGCATAAATCAAATTTATAAAATATGTAGAAATGCATAGTGAGATTATCGTCCACTTACAAAGCACGAATATGGGAATTATTGGGTTTGTTTTGTTTGTTTTTTTGTTTTCCAAGCCGGCTACAGTAGAAAGAGTCATTCCAGCCACAGCTGCCCCCGGGCTGGGGACCTGGGGGACGCCGGCGGCGCACAGAGGCAGAGTCTCCCCTGCAGCACCAGCTTTCCCAGGAATTGCACTAAATAGCCCATTTTTACCCCTTCTCTCTCTCTTGTGCATAGTCGTACGGTTCAATTAATCCGCCCCCGACGCACGCCAAGGGAGCCAGTCTTCAGCCACAGGAAGGAACCAAGTGCCAGCAGCAACGTGCCCTTAGTGTCCTCCCTTTTTTAACTTTTTTGTTTGCTTTTACTTTTCCCCCCAGTTTCTCCCTCCTTTATTTTCATAGCTCCCAAAGGATAGGGAAGAGCTCAAAGGAATTCGGAACTAACGGATCAGGGCAGACAGCCTGAAAAAGATCAAAACTGTGGCCAAAGAGGAGGGAGACCCCTCGTTAACACCCGTGGGAGCTGCAGGCTCCCCCAGACTCCTGGGGAAGCATTTCCTCACATTTAATAGTCACAAAATGTGGAATTAAGGAGTGGGGAGAAGTCGTTCCCCCTCCCTGCTCCCTGGGGCCCAGATGGATGCTCCCAGGGGGGTTTCCTCACACGCTTTCCCCGTTCCGGACACTATCTCACCACCCCACCCCATCCTGTTCTCACCATCCCTCAGGAAAAGTTTCTGGTGGCAAAAATAAGAAGAAAATCCATATGAATAAAGGCGGTTTCAGGGTTTTCATGCCTTTCCAAATCGGAACCCGGCAGCCCAAGGAACTGCAAAGAGTTACCCAGGTGTGCTCAGGAGCCAGACAGGTTTTTCCCCCCTCTTAATTAACAGCTTTAGTTCTCCTCCAGGTGATTTCCATTCAAAATAACACTATAAACCAAGCACTGGCTCCTTTCTAAGTTTTACAGAATTGTGCAGCTTTATTTTCTTCCTTCCTTCCTTTTCTTTTCAATTATTCCGGCGTAAGGCATGGTTGAACCGAGCGAGTTGGTGCTTTATAAATCCCCAGCCGGGATGGGGAGGGAGATTATTCCCATCAAATCTCTTCCTCGCCCTGCACACACAGCGGCCACCCGAACCCTGTAGCCAAACTGGCCACCAAAATCCCCCTGTGGCAACACAATAATTACTTGGGGGGAAGAGGGGGGTGTCACGGCCGGTCCTTACCCCTGGTGACAGCTCCGAGAGCCCATCCCATCAATTCCCAACAAATGCTTTTCCTCGGGGGAAAAAGAGAGAAATGAAAAAAGAGGCACTAAATATGTCAAAATTCACCTTCCAAAAAAGCAGCATGACGGTGAGAGAAGGCCACCCTGGCTGGTAAAACCTGTGGCAGTGCTTAGTAAGATGTCAAATTAAATTAAAAAGAAAAAAAAAAATAAAGAAAATATACAGCAGGCTGATAATCCCCCAGTTTCTGTGAAAAACCTGGTTTACTCCAACCTTTTCAAGTGTGTGTAAAAAATAAAACAAACAAACAAACAAACTGCCTTCAGAGCCCTGAGTGTAATCCCAAAGAAGAAGAGGAGGCTTTTAGCCATGTTCCCGGGAGACACAGCTAACAGCACGGTAATTTACCAACTGAAAACCAAAGAAAAAAACAAAAAAACCCCAAACCAAAAAAAAAAAAAAAAAAAAAAAAGAGATGTAAACATCTACAGAGTTTAAGGTAAAGCAGTTTTGTAAACATTAACTGCGGATGATGATGTTATTGTCCTAATAAATCCTCACAGTTCCTCCACGTCCTTCATCCCAGCCGGCGGCCGTTCGGAGTTCACGATTGCAGCAGTTTTCCAGGCGGTTTCCAGTTCGGTCCCAGTATGGGGGGGTCAGTGGGAAGATGTGTCCCCCATCCTCCCCCCTGCCTCCCCAGAGCTACACGCTCAGGATGTTGTTCATTTCCCACTTCTGCGAGGCTTTCCCGGAGTCGCACTCGGAAATGAAGACTTGATGGAGCACCTCGGAGCGGTCCAGGCACTTCCCGGATGGAATGTGGGTGAATCGGTGCAGGTTCTGGAAAAGAAAACCACAGGGAATGTGCCTGGGCTCTGGGGGTTGTTAACGTTTTTCTTCACAACTGTAATACAGCTATTTTTTTAAAAAAAAAGGTTCTAGGGGCCCAGAATGGATCAGTTTTTACTCATTTTATTATTTGTTAAATGTGGACTTTCCCAGTCTTAATATCAGTTCTGCTGGT
Organism: Scolopax mira; assembly: GCA_004320125.1. Taxonomy (NCBI): domain Eukaryota; kingdom Metazoa; phylum Chordata; class Aves; order Charadriiformes; family Scolopacidae; genus Scolopax; species Scolopax mira. The sequence goes on from BJBW01009378.1 coordinate 8,723, forward strand.
AGCCACTGAGTCTCTATTGGTTGCTGCCATGACTCTGCTGGTGACCACCCAAGACCCAAAGCTCTGCTGGTGACCAGTAAAGCCCCAGAGGCTCTGCTGGTGGCTGCTGAGGCCCCAGGGCTTTGCTGGTGGCCACCGAGGCTCTACTGATGGCCATTGATGGCCTGGAGCTCTGCTGGTGGCCACCAAGGCTCTGCTCCCGCTCGAGCAGCGCCAGCATCCCGCCCACCCGCGTAGCACACAAACAGTATTGATTTTTAAATTTTTGGGTGTAAAGAGTTTGGCTGCCGGAACACAGAGGGAAGCTGGGGGAGAAACAGCTGGGTTAAGTTAAAGGGGTTAATTAATATGCAAAACACTAGATGGACCGAAGGAAAAATGCCCATGGAGGGAAAATCACCCCAGCAGAGTCTCTCAGACACGGAGCCAAGCACTGAGCGGCCACATCCAAGGACAAGGTCACCCTGGGATGACTCCATCTTATTTTTTGGTAAGAGCCAAGCAGGAGCACAGCCGTAGGTGGGTTTGGAATCAGGTTTTCGGAACCCCCAGAGGGGAAGCACGGATGGAGGGACCCAGCAGCCAAATTCCTCCTCTGCATCAGAAGCTCAGGGGTTTTGCAACCCCGGCACCCACCGCACCCAGCGCTCACCCTGTAATTAGCGAAGGACTAATGAACGGGGGGCGGGGGGGGGATGACACACCGAAGGAGGCAGAGAGAGCACAAAAAGGCAGAGTACATCTGTGTGCAGAATTACAAAGATCTGCTGTCCCATCCAGTCCTAGAGCTTCTTTTTCAGAGAGACATAAAATAGTCCAAAAAAAGGTGCAAAAACCGCCCAGGATGCAAATTATGATTCCTTTTTTTCTTCCCTGCCCTCCCGCTGCCCCCTACCTTGAAGTACTGCCAGTCCCTGTGCTCGTTCTGGTTACAGTGCGTCAGCTGAACCTTGGACCCGTCCGGCCCCTTCGTTAAACACTGGTCGTACTGCATGAGCTGATTGGCTTCGTTAATTCGGAAGAGCTAAGAGTGGGAGAAGAGGAGGAGGAGGAGAAAGGAGAGGAGAAAGGAGAGGAGAAAGGAGAGGAGAAAGAGAAAAAAAAAAAAGAGGCACCTTTTTAACAATTAACTCAAAATGACGAGTATTTTAGAAACACGGAAAATACCACCCCAAAATCACGTCATTCAAAATATTGTCCCCTGTTGTCCCACCCATCTCAGGAAAGGTCTTTATTTCACTGGATGTAACCCCCTCTCACCGTCTGGGTTTCATGGAGAACCTCCCTGGGGGGTTTCCCACGAGTAAGAAACTTACCTGGCCGGACAACAATGTACAAAATAAAGGGATGGCGATTTGGGAAATTTCTGAAAGTGTCTGTTTAAAGCCTGCGCGTGATTTGACAACAATCCCCACCCCCTCTCTAAAGCTCCGGGCCTGAACACCCAGTTCATGTGATGACAGGAAAACTTTGGGTGTTTTTCCCACAGAGGGACTCAAACTAATGCATCCAGATACGAAAGCATTACCCTGGCTTCTTATGAAATAATCCCTGCTGGGGTTTGGGGGGTAACAGATACAGGAAAAGTAGCTTGGGAAACTTTTTTCCCATTAAATATTGAAATAAAAGGGATGTTTCCAAGGGCTCCAAAGAGCTAAGCCTCTCTCTCTGCACATGGTGACCTGGGACAGGGTTCAGGTCGTCACCACCATAAATAAGGGCTTTAAATGCTGAAAAGTTTCCCAGGGAGGGAAATGGAGGTGGAAATGGAGAAGAGCACAGGAGGTTTGTGCAGACACAGGTCAAACCCCACGGTGCATGGATTGCAACCACCTATTGGCAATTACCATCTGGCAATTAATTTGTAAACCAAGCAGAGATTGTGCTGGGTTCCTCCTCCCCTGTGGTGGAAGAGGAGTCACTGCAGGAAGATGTTTTGCCCTTCCCTCAGCAAATCATCTTTGTGAATTTACGGAGCCAACGTCTGTAAGGGGGGTTGTTTCCGAAGCATTAATTATGGAAGTATTTAATGCAGAGAAATGATAAATGCTGACTCAGCAGCTCGGTTGTGCCAACGCCGGGACACGGCTGCTTTAAACCAGCCCTTCCTTCCCCACACACCCGTTTGCCTTCGGTTTTGTACCCTTTCTGTCCAGAATGGTATTTTCAGAGCTCTGTATTTTTTCAGCATGGGTGCGGGTGCCCTTACAGAAAACCCCAACGCCTGTCCTTGTGGCTGGCACCTCGGTGACTTTTCCTGTGGGGCCCCCCGGAGCCCAGCCCGTGGGCCCCCCATGGCAAGGGCTTCTCCTCCAGCCCAGCCCCCCCCCAGCTCCTCACCTGGTTCCCCCCCATGCGGTGGCAGGGCCCCAGCTCCACGAAGCCGCCGTTGGTGTGCCCCATGCTGTCGATGCAGTACGACGTCTCCAAGCCTCGGATCTGCAAAAGGGGGGGTTGCATTTTAACTTTTTTAACCTTTTTTTTTTAAAAAAAACCAAAACCACAAACCACCATCTCACTCCTAAATTCCAATTCTGGAAAGAAGAGCTTTAGATATAACAAAGACGGGGCTAGAGATGAAATAATCCTTCAAAGAATCACAGAATCACCTAGGTTGGAAGGGACCTTTTAAGATCATCTAGTCCAACCAATGAAAAAAAAGAACACACACAAAGAAAACCCCCAAAACCCCACAAACAAAAAAAACCCACACAAACCCCACACCACACCCAAAACAACACCAATCCACTACTAATCTAAATCTATATTCCTGAACACCATGTCAACTCATCTTTTGAACACCTCCAGGGATGGGGTCTCAACCATCTCCCTGGGCAGCTCATTCCAAGGCCCGACAACCCTTTCAGTAAAGAAGTATTTCCCAATATCTAACCTGAACCTCCCCTGGCACAACTTGAAGGAAATATGGAGATAACTGAAAAAATTGACCTCTTAGAAAACATATATTTTTTTTCCCTCGAGTTATATCTCTATAACTCTCTGGCTCATACCATATACTTTAGAACAGCAGCAAAGAGCCTGTGCTCCGAGTGATGTCAAGTAACAACCTCTTCCTTGTAAATTTCCATTTTTTTTGTTTGGTTTGTTTTGTTTTAAAATCTCCTAACATAAATGCCAGTTCCGTGCCGTACCCACCTCTCCCCAGTCCACGTTTTTGGGTGGCAGAGGATAATAAGAGGTTATATCGTACGCTATTTCCTCCATGAACCACTTAAAGCTCTTGCAGTTGTGATCCTCTCGGAACTTCTTCAGCTGGGAGATGTCTCCGTAGGGCAGCGCCTTGGTCTCCGGCCGGCTGGCGTAGAAGTAATCCCGGTACTCGTCCCACCACACCTCCACGACCCGCACGTAGTTCTGGGAGGAACAAGGACATTGCTGCACATTCAGGCCCGAAATTTAAGCATTTATCCTCAAAAAGCAACAGCAGGAAGTTATTCTATTGTGCTAATCATCTGTCACCTTCTGCATGTAGCGCAAGACACACGTGTATTATTTTCAAGTGAAATTTTAGGGCTGAAGCTGGAAAGACAAATTGCTTGAGGAGAGTACAAAGTCGTTTTCTTAAGTTTAGAGGATTTTTATTTGAAAATGTAGAGTCTTCAGTTGAGGGTGCAATAAAAGGCTGCAATCATCACCTGTGAACCAGCACCTCAATTTAGACATTATGGTCTAAATTGAGAGAGAACGTATTAAAACATGGACATTGGTCCACTAAGGGTGAAAAAACTAAAGGGGCGAGCTAAAGGGGAGATTTTACCTTCCCAAATAAAGGGTTTTATGGAAATGGCTCAAAATCTTTCTTCTCAGTCCCTTTGATGGCTCCTGTCTCTCTGTTACCCATTTTCTTGATGCACACCCCAATTTGTACAATTCTCATGGCATCAATGGCCTGGGGAAAACAGTCTCCATAGCTGTGATAACAGCACAAGTGATAGTGAGTTTGGCTTTTAATCCTCATCCAGCGTAACTGGAACAAAACCATACCCATCTTCTGTGGGATGGGAGGGAGCCCGGAGAGGCAAAATTCCCTTATGCAGAGAAGAAACTTTCTATTTTAGAAGCTTTGGTGTTTTGTTGGAGTCAGCAAATGCATGAGCAGACCCACCAAAGGTGTAAATATTCACTCAGTAAATATTTTTGATCAGTTTTTCAGGAGAGTGCAATGGTTTTTATCGTTTTGGGGAAGGCAAACAAGCCTGCCTGCCCTTGCCTGCCCTGAGCGATGGAGCCATCAATGGCCATTCTGTCTCCCAGCTGTGCCCATCACCCCTGCCCTCCCTTGTACTGGTCCCAGTCCTTGTCTGATCAAAATATTAATCAATTCCCATTACTAATAGAGGATTTTTTATTTTGGGGGGGGTACCAGGTTAGTTTTCTACTATTAAATTGGGCTGTGACATTCCCCTTTCAACACACCCAACTGCTGGCTCGGCTCAACCACACTCTGTAACCCCACCAGTGGTCATCGACCCAGGTAACAGCCAGAAAGATGGCTCTGGGCTCAGAATTCCCAAAGAATTGGGTCTTTGGGAACAGGATTTGCCCACACCAAAACCCTGCACAAGAGGAAGCTCGAAGTAGGCAAGAGGAGACCTTACAGAGGAGGGTGATCTCTCTTTCTGCTGGTGGGGAGGTGGAGCCGGAGATGGGCTCCAGGAACCTCTGCTCTTAATAACGGTGGGATTGGCACAGAGATCTCCCTCCCGCAGGGATGGGCCATCTCAGCTTCAGGCAACAAAGAGATTTCCTACTGATAATTGAAGTCGTTTTATCTAAACCTGTTGTTATCCAACATCAAAACCCATCCCCAGGGCTGCAGGGAAGCGGTACCTTGAGGGTGGGAGAGGAGCCCACGTAGACGGGGGGCGGGTTGCCCTGCCAGCCCTGCAGCCGGTAGATGTGTCCCACACGGGAGCAGGGGACGAAGAGCAGCTTCCCCCCACACTGCCAGATCTGCCAGGCAAAGCACAGGGGGGAACACTCAGATGCAGGAATTTAAGCCAGACAAAGAGAGAATAAATTACAGAAGAAACGTCAGCTGCTTTCCTCGCGCTGCTGTGTGATCTAGTTAAACATTTCCTCTTCAGATGTGGCATAAACACAAGCGGTGTCTGACAGAACGGGCTGTGTTGGGAACACCTTCAACTCGTCCATGAAATAACTAAATTACTTTTTAAAAAAAAGCTCTGAAAAAAGTTTGCTGTCTCATCCCGCTGCTGGTTTGAACCAGCGGTAACGAACGAGTGCGCACAACCCAGAACCCGGCCATTTTTACTATGACAGAATTAATAATATTTCTATTTTATTAAAGCAATTGGCACACCACTAAGATAAGTTTGGGTTAGATGCCCATCACATCTAAGTTTTTCTTAATAAAGACTAGTAGGAGAGAGGGATGTCTTGTGGAACCCATTGTTCCACAAACAAACAGTTTTTTCTTAAACTATAGCAGCTGAAAATAACAAATGGCTAAAACATGTCACTATTCTGAAATTCCCCCTCCTCCCACACAGCCTTGGATAATTTATGGGGAAAAACCCCAACATACCTAAATCTGAGTTTAGCCGTGCAATAATTTTGACAAGTTTGAAATGCATCAAATCTTGGTGGCTCCGTTATGAAGACTTCTCTGGTAAAGAAGTTCTTGGAATTTGGAAAAGTACATGAGGTCATTTCTCCCCCAGAAAAATGGTGGAAAGGAGAAGCCCAGATGGTTTTGTTGCACCATTACAAAATTTTAGAGGCATCTGTGCATAAATGGAGTCCTGCTGCTGCTACCCTTTCATTAAAAACAACATTTCCCCGTTTTTTGGGTATGTGTGACCCCAAACCACTCAGAAAAATTCATGTCTCAGCACCAAAGCCCACAGGGGGACACAGTGGGGACAGATATCTCTGCCACAGCATCTCCTGGCCACCAGACCTTCCTGTCTTGACGAGGCCGAGGTGCTGCAAATCTCTCTGAACTCCAAACAGAATTATTTCCAGAAAAAACAAGACCGGCTAAACGGAGTAAGTTCTCAGTTTTCAGCATTACCTTGTAAGAGATTTCGAAGTTTTCTCCCCCCCAGATCTGAAGCCCCGGGTCGTAGAGCCCCAGCTCGAAGAAGAAGTCGCGCTCGATGGCGAAGAGCCCACCAGCCATGGCAGGGGACCTGCGAGAGGGACAACGCGGTCATTAAGGAAGCGACTCACCCAGAACCCAACTTTACCAGTTGGGTAAAGATGAGGTAAATGGCAATACATGGAAAAACCACGACGCTTTGTCATCGGCTTCCAGCAATTTTCTGAAGCACCGTTTGTATAAATTCTAGTGAACTCAAAGATTTTTTAATTTTTTTAAAAACTTTATTTCTACACCAGCCGTTGGTCGGCATTACCCGCTCTGCAGGCACCAGAAAGGGGAAGGCTGAGGGTGACAAAGCATTTCTCTCCTGGAAGTCTCTCAGGCTGCTGAGAGAAGAGATGAGAGGGTAGAACTGGCTGCTTGACCTTCTGAGGAGCTGCCGCACGGAAATTTATTGTCTGTTCAACGAGGAACAGAGTTTTTTGGGGCTGAACAGCACCTTTCTGTCTCCTCCCTCTGGCTGCTTTCCCACCGCTGCCACGCGAGACACTTTTCTTTATACTGGGGGAAAATTTTAAAAGGGCCTTGGATCATCTTGTACGAGGTTTCCCTCCTGGTTTATTTATTTTTAAAATGAATTTATTTTTCCTTAACGGTTTTGTAAATCCCCCAGTGTGTGCCAGGGCTCAATTAGCAAGTTTTAATGCGTCAAAAAGCCTCTGTGGTTTGGACGGGAGTGTTTTTGCAGAGTGACTCCAACCACTGTCCCTCGGTAGCTGGAAACGGGGAGCAGGATGTGCTGAGCCATCTCCCACGCACCTAGGGTGTGAGGGTTTCTCAGCTGCTGAGCAATAAAGAGACAAAAAAATATCCTTAATGGATAGAAGCTGGAATCCCACTACATTGGTAATCAGGGAAAAAAAAAAAAAAAAAGCTGTTAAGGAAAAAGTGAATTCTTTCTGACACGGGGTGATGTGCAGCCCTGAAGGATTGGGATCCTTCCCTCTTGTGAGCCAAAGGAAGGACAAGGGAAATGTTCCTTCTCATCCAAGCAGCAGGAGACAAGTCATTTCTAGCAGCCCTCACTCTCCTCATTCCATTAGATTTTTAACTTTGTGCTGTTCCTTTTAACAGTTATTAGAGTTTTCCCAGAAAATAAGGGGGGTTTTCCTTTTTTTTTTTTTAATTTTTGTGTTTAGTTATATGCATTGAATTACACTCCCTACGCATACTGTGACCCCAGAAAATATTTTATCGAAAAATCTTAAGGAAGACTGTTAAACAGCCTGCTTCTTCCTCTGACCTTCTTGATCTATCACGGAGCAAGTGGGAGAGCTATGGCAGAAGGGATTTTCTTTGAGGCATGGCAGCAGCTGCTCTCCTGTCCCCTCATCCCCCTCTCCTCCTTTCTAAACCAGGCAGCCCTGCCTACTAAAAGTCACCATTCCCTTGGTCCTATCTGCCTGGGTTTTGCCCCAGGAAGAACTTCTCTGTTTAGAAGCTGCCCGGTAACTCTGAAAGTGTTATTAAAAATAAAGTTATCTTTTAAAGTGCCCTGCGAACATGTGTTCTGTGTTTCTGGGAACAGTTTAAAGGCTTTTTAAGACCCGTTTGGACGGTAAACACAGAAAGGCAACAGCGATGCTTGGAATAGTTTATCCCCCCTCTAAGCCCATATGAAAGTTCCGACGTGGGCAGCCCTGTCAGAAAACGGTATTATTTATACCGGACCCAAAACAGATCAAAGCGTCATGGCTTCCTCCCATGTGTTGCCATTTTAGGGGAGAACAACCTCGGGGCGAGGACAGGGAATTACCGACACCGGCTCTGACAAGGTTTAAATCACCAGAGAGGACCCTGGATGCTGAGGAGGTGGGGATCGCTCTCCAAGGCGGGAGTTAAGCGCGGAGGGGAAAGTAATAAAAACCAGCAGAACCACAGCCTCCCAGCCTCGAAAAGCCACCCAGAAACCCTCCTTTCTGCCCCAGGGTCTCCAGCCAGTTCCTCTGTGTGCAGAAGAAGATATATATCCCCCTCCCAAAGCAAAGGAAAAAGGTGGGAATTATTGGAGTTCTCCCAGGAAACATGGTGGTGGTGGTGGGGGGTGGTGTTTCTTTTTTTCTTTCTTTTTTTTTTTCCCCGTTTTGTTAATGTTATGTGTATTAAATTCAAATCCCTACACACACCGAAACCTTAGAAAGGACCCAGCCCAGAGTCTTAAATGCTCTGCTTCTCTCTCAGACACCATCCATTACAAAGCGAGCGGGAGAAATACGACAAAAGGGAGGGTTTTTTCCCCCGAGGGAGGTGCGCAGTGCGGGGGCTGCAGCCATGCACAAATAAGCAATAGCTGTCCCCAATGCTACTTTTACCAAAAATAGAAAAAAGAAAAAAAAAAAAAAAGAGAAAGTCTCAATGCTAAATAAGGCTTCCCCCAGAACCCGAGCCCCGCGGTGTGTGGTTTTGCCAGGGAATACTCCCCCCCCATCATTCCGTTGTGCACCCCCAGAGCAGGAGAGGAGGGAAAGGAGCAGGTTGTGGCAAAGGGGATGTGATTTAAGGAAGCAGCTGGCAGGGTTAGAAGAGGGGAGGGTGTCCCAGGCGAGGAGAAAGGGGGAAGGTGTCCCAGGTTAGAGGAAGAGAGGGGAAAGTGTCCCAGGTTAGAAGAAGAGAGGAGAAGGTGTCCCAGGCTAGAGGAGAGAGGAGGTGGTGTCCCAGGTGAGGGGAAGAAGAGGGGAAGGTGTCCCAGGTGAGGAGAACATGCGAGTTTGAGCAGCTCAGGCTCCAGCAGAGGAGGAGAAGGGGGTGAGTGGTTTTTAGTGATTACCGATAGGGTTCGGTTTTTGTCTTTCTGCTCTCCTTCTCCCGCTTGGTGAGGGGCACCCTCTTCCAGAGCATGCTCCAGTCCCACGCTCCTCTAGCAAACCCGTCTTCGTCACCACCCCCTTGGGGCACAATCTTAAAAGTGTGACCCTCTATGACATCTATGAGGGGGACGGTGCATGTGGTTCTGCCGGGCAGGACGGCGAGGGCAAGGACCCCCCCGGTGACAAGAAAGAATCGGGGAGGGGTGGGGGGAACAAAAAAAAAACAAAACAACAAAAGAGGACAATTATCCTTTAGGACTGACAGTAGGTAAACAGCTGGCTTTACCGATAAGGCTCAGTTTTATGCTTTCGTTTGGACTTTTCCTTGTGGCTTAAGGGAACGCGTTTCCACAGCAAACTCCAGTCCCAGGCCCCTCGGGCAAAGCCATCTTCGTCCCCACCTTGTTGTGGCTCAATGGAATAATCATTCCCATCTATGTAATCTATTAGAGGTACAGTACATGTAGTTCTGAAATATTTACAGAAGGGAAAGAGAGAGCAAAATACAATTTCAGAAGAAGCAATCTGGCTAATCCGAAATCCACACCATCACTCATTAACCGTACGGAGCAGTCTATAGGGAAAGCCACTTGTAAACGTATTATTAACAAATGAAGCCCCGTTAGAAGAAAAAAAGAGATAGTCCTCTCTTTGTGTTGTTTTAGGAGGTCCTGAAAGCAGAAAAGTTAGGTCTGAAATGGCAATATATCAATTCATTTATCAACACTTGTTGCCACTTCTTGGCATTGCTCTTCTAATAACACACCGCCCGCGGCGGTTGATGTTAGAAATTTAACATTACATTTAATATTAAATCTAAATCTAAAAAACTTTAGAGGGCTGGGCTCCCACAATATCATTATTTCCCCTAATTTCTAAATTTCTATTCATATCAGATCTCAGCTATCAACAAGTGTGAAGAGGGCATCAGAATCATTTATGTAGGGGCTCTTACTAGTGTAAAACATGGATTTTCACCGTTCTGTCTTATTCAACTGCCCACATCCAACCTCTCGGGATACAAAAAGTTACTGTGCTCTCCTGGCAGCAATCTTCAGTCCATATTTTCCTGTCTGATTTGCAATATGCTCCCTGTTACAATTTATCACACACAATATTCACCAAGGAAAAGACATTATCTTGTTATTCGCCCCAAGTTTTCCAAAAGGGATTCCCGGGGACCAAACCTCAAGCATTTCCATCTTTTTAAGTCAAAGAAGAACTAACACTGTGCTGGTTTTTGGGGTCGAGGTGGCAGGAGGGGAAAATATGGTCTTTAAACTGACTTAATGCCTTTAAAACACACAGAAAAAAAACACCTCTTCAGGAAAGCCCTGGTAGTAGGAGAGGTTAACAAATAGTTTTTAGGATTAAGCAGTGGTTTTTTATGGGATTAAAGAGTTTAAACAAGCACATGCCCCTCCCAGCTCAGAGCACAGGGCTCAGCAGCCTTGAGACCCAGGGAGGCTCCACAGCCCCTCATTTTGTTGAGCTGTTTGGTTCAATCAGGCTCCTTATTCATCTGGAACAGAACATTTTTATAACAGCCCCTCAGATTGTGCAAAAGGCAAGAGTTGTTTTATATTTAATCTACATTAAGCAAAATATTTAATCTACATAAGCAAATAGTGCTATTGAAAGAAACCATCCAGAAAATTATTCGCCCAACTGTTTTCCTTCCTCCCCACACAGTTTTTACACTGGGAAGTAATAAAATCATCACGCAGCTATAGGCACACATTGACATAGATAGAAAACTCAGCGACTATATTTTGAAAAGTGAAGATTTTTACTGTGACTTTTCCTTCAGACACTGGGAATAATGAGAGAACGTTACCTGTCCTTAGATATAGGAGCTATAAGTGGCGCATACCAATTAATTCCCACCTCACAATGGGCATCGAGGTAAACCAAAACCTTCAAAAAGAAAAAAAGTAAAGTCATCAATATTTCTGTATATGAGTGATTTCATTAATCTTATTTACACTGAAATACTTTAATATTAGAAACTAAAAAATAAAGCTTCAATGAGTACAATTAATCTATTTGTAAAGCACTTTTAATACAACACTATGTTTCTCCAGGTCTATTTGAACATAGAACCACCACCATCTTTTCCCCCAAAAAAAGACTGAAAAAAGGAGAGACTTGTGTGTGAAGTGGTTCCCACCTGTCCCAGTTTTGCCTTCTGGGCCCCGATGCTTCTAGCTTGGATTAAACCTTCCCTCCTCTCGTTTCGAAACACCTTGACGAGGCCGTTCCACTGCTTAATATACTCATCCAGCCGCTCTTTTAAGTGTGCTATCAAGTGACAAAGAGGGAAAAAAAAAAAAAAGAAGTATTTTGAGTGAGGTTTAATAATAAGCAGCGTTTTTTTTTTTTTTTATTAACATAACCCAACTCTTAACATAACACAACCCAAACCCAACTCTACTTAAAACCAGCTGCAGCTATGGAAGACCATCTTTGCAGCCCCACTCCCAAACCTTGAATGTGAGGAGATGGAGTCTGGGAGCTCTCAGACTCTGTGGCACTTCTGAAGAGACACAGAGGACACAGTTGGCCACTCCAAGGGGGACCTGGGTGGATAATTCCCCCTTCAATAGGTCTCAAAGTGGCTTCCAGGTCTTTGTCTGGATTTCACCCAGGCAGTTTCTACCCTTCAGCACATGGTCCTTCCTCATCAGGCAACGTCACACAGGCATCTGAAGGCACAACTTTGCAGTTAAACGTTTCTCTTCACTCTTTTTTTTGCCTTATAATTTTTTGTGTACCCATCAAACCTGGGAACACCAGACAGAAACCCACCACGCTCAAATTACTACCCTCCCTCAGCCATACCTGTCCCCCTTTGAGGTTGGGGTGGTCTCGTGCCAATCTTCTAATGAAACGAATAACAAATAATTGGAGGGGGAGAACAGCAGCAAACAAGCTGTGGTGCATCAGGGACCTTCAGCCACAGGTACCTGGCCAGCGAAGAGACCAGTGATGACCTAAACCTTAAGATGGGCTTATATGGGCAAATAGAGATGTGTATTTGCACGTGGGTTGATACGTACTTAGTGACATTGTTTAGTGATGGTTGGACTAGATGATCTTAAAGGTCCCTTCCAACCTAAACAATTCTATGATTCTGTGGCTCTGACAAACTAATCTGGAAACCCCATTCCTGCCCCATGATTTGACCAGCATTGGATGCTGTTTTGGCACAGATAATGCTGTTGAGAACTCCCAAGGGCAGGTAGGCACTTGCCCTTCCAGGGCACTCATTTAGCTACTGCTGGTTGTTATCAATCTATTTTCGTAGGGAAAGGCTCCAAAGAATTGTCGACAGCCTCAGCTTTTCTCAGTTGGAAACCAAACTAAGCCATCTGAGTGCTGGTGTGTCCACAACTGACCCAACTGGGAGGGACACACAGTGAAGAAGGAGAAGGATGTCCCATCAGGGAAGGAAAAGGATGTCCCTGCTCAGCACCAACAAGCCATCAGGCCACTCCAGCGGCAACATTTTCTGCACCCCAAATGAAAATAATTCAATCCCGGAGCTTGCTGCAACTTTACATTTCAGTCCGGTTCATATTCTTACCAACAGTATTAAAAAAATAAATAAATCTAGTTTAAGCAAAAGCTACACGTAAATAACCGGAAAAAAAGGAACTGTTTTTTGGAAGTGAGGTTTCCAAACTTAAAAATTGAGCAGTTCTCCCAAAGAACAGCCTTTTCTACTACCTTTTACTACTTCTATTTCCACTGCCTTTTAATACTCTTGTTATCCCTCCTCTTTACCTTTATACAAGAAAAAGTTTTCTCAACTAAAAGTTTTATACATCCCCTTCTCTTCTCCTTTTCACCCACACACATTTACAATTCCTTTTGTAAATCCCTGTGCAGTAGGAAAGCCTCAAGGATATACAAATATCAACTAGAAAGAGAGCAATTTTATCACGTGTGGTACAGAAGAACATGTCACGTAATAGAAGCAGTGATGGGAGAGCCGTGATGCAAATTTTTGTAGGATAAATCCATTGGAGTAATGAGGTCACGCTGAAGCAGCACTGAGAGGGTCCTTTACACCACACGGTTATTTGTGCTGCAAATTCCAAATCCATGCCACAGAAGGGCCATCAGGAATGTTTTTGGGATGTATTCCCAGCCGGTGAAGCCCAGCGTTTCAGTTGTCCAACGTTCAGCCACGTCTGGCTCACGGGGAGACCCCGTCACGCCGACGGCAACAGGCTTTTCCGCAGCACAAGGCTCAGGGCTTTGCAGGCCACGAGCTGACACCCTGCCGGGGGCAGCAGCAACTGCCATTTCCCACAGGAAAAGGGGATTTTTCCCTCCTCCACACACTACAGAGACTGCGTGATGGTGGCATATAAAATCATGTATAAAACAGTTAGACATATTGTTTGCCCAGCGGTAAGTTTTGTTCACCTCGAACGTGTATTTATTCTATCTGTCAACAGCAATTCTGCTCTTTGTTTAAAAATGTATATTTTTACCCTTCAAAATATTATAACCACTGATCTGGCCCTCCCTTGTTTGGGTTCTTCTCCCTTCTCTCCTCCTCCTTCCCATCTCAGTGCACGAACAAAGTGGGAATAAAGATTTTTAAAAACAAGTCCTTTTTCCCAAAGACCTGAAGCACTGCAGAGTGCAAGGGATGTCTTGATTTGTGGATGCCAGTTCAGGAACTAGAAAAGAAGATTGTAAGAAGCCCCAGAGCAGCTCCAGGAAGGTGGGGCTCGGCTGGAGCCCTGTCAGGGATTAAGGCCTCCCCTCGGGTGGTCTGATGGGCTCCCCATCAGTGGAAAATGCAGATAGCGATAAATGAGAAAAAAAAATAAATCAGTAAATGGCAAAGCCTTTACAGGCTGGTGGGATGCCAGGACTGCCCTTGCACTCACCCTCAGCCTCTACAGGCTACAAAGGGAGCTGGACCCTCCAGATCCTTGCCTCTGAACTCCAGGCAGAAATAAAGCCGGTAAATCATAGCACCTAGACAGCCGTCGCTGAGGACCTACATACACAGCTGCAACTGGAGGGAAGTTCAGAAAATCTGGTGTTATGAATTCTCATGGCCTTCCCAGAGCAGCTCTATCCTCCCCGCAGCCAGTGCTCACAGCAAAATGAACTCCTTCCCTCAAGAACCACCAGAAAAACTGGGGGGAAAAAACCCCACCGATGCCCGGGCAGAAGCTGCTGCAACACTTCTGGGACTCGGAAGTGCCTGAATAGGGATTCTCCATCGTCAACATCACAGCTGGCACCATGGAACGAGCTCAGCATCATTCCCTCATTGGACTGGCAAGGGCAAACACGGTTGGACAAGAGGTAGACCACCTCTCCCTAGTCCCCCCAGCCAAACCCCTGCTGCAGGAGTGATCCAGGCTGGATCCCAACTGACTTCATCCAGAGAATTATAATGAAAATAGCATTTCCCGAGCATTGCAGCTGTAATATGGCTGGTGAGCAGTGAGGAACAGCCACAGGGCACGTGAGGAAACATCTATCAGCCTGGCATCTCCATCCCTTCGCACTGGGCAGACACTCATGACGGGCTGGATCGGCAGAGACGGGCTCTGAAATCAGGCAGGGAGGAGAAAACCCCGTCTCGGTCCTGCCAGCACACCCCATTTTCTGTCTGGAAAAGCCAGAAGCCACACAAAAAGCACCCATATGACCATTAAGAGCACTGGTGCTGTGCCATCTCCTCCCTCCTGCTCCTCCCGGGGAAGAGGGGTGGAGCAAGAGTCCACTCCCTGGGCCGTTCTTCATGAGAATTACTGAAATTAAGCTAATTATGTTTACTGAGCGAACAGCCCAGAGCAGCCTGAAGAATTATTGCAGGGCAGCAGCTGCAGGAAGGCGTTGGGTGCCCTCCACTCCCTGCTTGCTCTCCCTGGGAAAAATCACACCTGGCGCTGGGCTTCGCTGAATTCCCCGGTTCCAGAAAGTTACTGGGGGAAACGGAGTGTGGGAAAGGGAGAGGGGGGGGCTCTGCTGGATTTAGGTCCAGGCTAGCCCTACCTGCTAACCACTTGTACATGAGTGGGGAGCGCAAGTGAAGTTCTGCATTTCAGAATAAACTTATTGAAAAAATGCTGCCTTTACTTAACACCCGTCATATACTGGGGAACCGCAGCAGGAGCCGTCGTGCCAGACAAACCCATTCCATGAATTACATCCCCATAACACAGTGTCAGCCACAGCTCACGTGAAGCCCAAGGACTCACTCCAGCCATTAGTAAGAAAAAAACCCACAACCTGGTAGTTTTTCCAGAGAGCATCAGTGTCATGGTTATTTTTTGCTGCAAACTCTGTCCTCTAACAGCCCCAAGGAGAGCTGCCATCCCAGCTGAAGAGGAGGAGCCCAGCACACACCTGCTGACTGAATTATTAACATGATATCACTTAGGAGAAAGAAGGTTTTTTTGGTTTATAGTGTGTGCATGCACCTAAGCCAAATTCTCCAAAGCTATAAAAGATACAGGGGACCATAACATTGTGCTTGGTGTCTGTATTAGACTGAGCCAGACGGAGCCGAGTGTACTACATGGGTAACTTTCCCTCTCCTGCAAATCCAAACAGAAAGCCATACCTACCTACCTACAGGTAGGATGTAAAAATTAACGCGTGGTTTAATAGCAATTTACACTCAAAAATGGCAACCCAGGCTGTGATGAGTTTGGGTTGGAAAGTTTTCAGAGGGTATTCCTGCAGAAAACAACTCCTCCCGCCTGGCTGGAGCGGGGAGAAGCCCAGATCCCTCCATAAAACTGGGGGTTTCAGACCAGAGTCATCTCCTTTGCACGCTGCTGCCCAGCCCAGGCATGGGACAACCAGAGCGGAGGGTGGAGGGGACGTGTCCTGTCCCACCAGCCAGCCCAGACTCACCTGGGCTACTATAAGCCATTGCTGTGGCCATCTGGAAGAGACTGTCATCCTTCATGCTCAAAGCCCTGGCTTAGTTATTCATCTTACTCTTTTTTTTCCTCTGCCAACTCCTAGAAAAATCTTGCAGAACATGCCATTTTGGCGCACTGCTTTGAAATTTGTTTAAAAGTTTAAAACCGGATTGATTTGCTCTATATAAATCATATAATATCTCTATATCACTTCCAGTTCTCTGTATTCAGCCTCAATTTGCCCTAAAGCTGAAGATACCACCACCAAAGGAAAAATGTCAGTGTACATTTATATTTATCAGAATCACACATAAATACACACATCATGACTATAAACCAAAACCATAAATTTATATTTCAGAGGAGGAGGAAAAATCTCTGGAATTCCAAAAATGCTGATATGCAGGGCTCAAAGAAAGGCAGAAATTAAAATGCACTTAAAATGCACCTTAAAAGCCCTTCTCCACAGTAAGAAACAAGAACCACAACAGCATGATGGTTCAATTAAAAAAAAAAAAGATGTTAAAAATTAAAAAGCCAGTGAAAATTAATCTGAATAATTCACTAGCCTTCGATACAGATTTTTTTTTTTACAGTATTTAAAAAAAAAAAGGAATCTGGATTCCTATATGGGATAAATAAAGAAATTATTCCTAATGGGCTTAACTCAAACTCCTTCAATACTCTTAAAACTACTTTTTTTTTCCACAGGGGCTAAGAGAGGTAGTGGTTATCCCAGCTTTGGACTAGACACAGCTCCACAGCTGACCACAAACCCCCGATGTCTCCCAGCTGAACACACACAAAGAGTCACCACCTCCACAAATCACCACCTCCCTCGGAAAAGAGCTTTCCCTTCCCTGGAAACTGCAAGGACCGGGAAGATGCGATTTACGGTTCTTGCAGAGTCAGCATGATCCACGGCAGGTAATAAATCAAAAGGAAACTATTTTTCAAACAAATGAAGTTTCCCTTTCTACAAGTAGTATGTTAATAATATTCCAAACATACCTTTGTTGCTAAAATCGTCAATTAGCACGATTTCTGCCAAGTATTTCCTTGGTGTTCTCTTAATGACGCTGTGGACCGTCCTCATGAGTGTGGACCATCCTTCATTATGGAAGACAATGACAACGCTGGAGGTGAGCAGGTTTTCATCATAATGCCAGTATTTGCACCTGTAAAAAGAGTTTATTTCCTATTAGTTTTCACATTGTGAGTTACAGAGCTGCGCAAATGCAATTTTCCCCAATAGCTGTCCTTCAGAGTAAAGGGAAACGGGACATCAAAGGTGAGATAGCTTAAGTGCATCGCAGAGGTCCAAGCAGAAAGCTGCTCCCTTCCAGACAGTGAGCCCTTTTTCTCCAGAGAGTTGTCCCTGGTCAACAACGACTGCCACCTCAACAGCTCCATGCTTCCTCCTGGGCAGGTGGATGGCATTGCAGGGACCCAACAAGGGACATCCCCACCAGCACCTCCTCTACCTACCTCCATCTCCACCAGCACCACCACCTCCTCCATCTCCACCATACTGCTTGTGCCACCAGTAGAGAACAGCAGAAAAGCCCCAAACTGTGGCTGCCGAGACAGGGGGTCTTTTTCCAACCATGATACCCCATGATTTGGGACAGGCTGGCCACCGGGCTCACCTACTGCACCACACACCTTACAACAGGGCTGTTTTATCTTTCTAAGGCTCTTTTACCTTTCTAAGGTAAATCTAAATCGGATTTACCCCATAGAAGGACCCTCTGTGAAGGTTTTGTGTTGGCTTTGCACAGTCCACGTGCAGAATCTGCACCATTGGCAAAGCTACATTGTCGTGGCGAGGCAATGGAGAGCCATTAATTTCTGCCCTTTCCCAGTAAAATGGATTTGAGCAGGGTAAGTGAAGTTGCTCGCAGGGGAGCAGCAGCACGTGGAACGCTCCTGTCAGCTGTTCCCCATAAAACTATCTCCATTTGCAAAAATTGCCAGAAAAATGTAATTGCTTGTGGGAAAAATATCACCCCACGGGAGGCAAGACGTGATCCTTCCTGTTTATACCTGGAGGTTTAGCTGTGAACAATAACAAATGGAGCTGGAAAAAACCACCACTTAGAAACCAGCAGTATGAGTAATTCAGTCCACGCTTTCCAATAATTGCATTTATCAGCGACGCGTTTCGTTTCCGATTCTGACCTCCATTCCCCCAACCACATCCCTAAACCAGGGTGTTCACCATCTCCCTAATTGCAACCAGGTATTTCCTCGCCTGGATGTCCCCCTCCCTGCTCACCTCTTCCAACTGCAACAACACAGTTCCTGCCACCAACCCCCCCCCCAAACACAGCACTTTTGATCGCAATGGGCAAAAGATTTCCTTTTTTCATCTTGCAGTAAGTCTTGTCCTGACTAGAGAGGATGTGGCTTTTCAAAGACAACTTTCGTGCATTGAGAAATTATTCTTGACAAATGGAAACTTTTAAATGTAGATCTGCACAAAATTCCATAGTTGTATTTCTCTATATACAATAAAAAGCTTAAAACGCACAGAAAAATTCCTGTGTTTGACAGGAATTTACCTCCACTGTCAGAAATCGCCACCGTTTCTGAAACTAAAATATGTTAAATGTGAAAGAACTCATGTAACAGATCTACAGGTATCTAAAGAGCATTTCTTTAGTGAAGGAGGATGTATTTTACTTATTGTCAAGGAACAGCATCAATATATATTTTCAACCTACCAGAAAAAAAAATAAAAATATTGGTATAAGCGTACTACTCATTTTGGTCCTGTTGGCTGGAGAGAGAAAGATTTTTTTCCATTTTGTGATTAATAACAGACAAATAACAGAACTGTGTCATTTTACATGTATATTCGCCTGGATTAATTTTGGTGATAGTTATGTTAAAGTGCAGGAACACTGGGCATCACACACAGAAAATGTCCCACTTACCACTTAGGTAAGTCGTATTTGGGACCAAAAGGTGAAGAGTATAAGAATGAAAGTCTTAAGTAGTCACTTAACATAATTTTAAAAAGCCAAACTTATTACAAAAGCCTGAATTGAACAACACATCTGTGAGCAATTTATAAGCATTTTTTGATCTGTATTTAATACATTTTTAAAACATAAAACCAGAGGTCTAGACAGGCTTTTTGCTACATATCCAACTTAATCTCCTCAAATCTGTCAGCACGTCTTACATTTTAAACTTGAAAAATCGTGTGTTGCTAAACGTGCCATTTGCAAGCCATAAAAGTACTAGGTTTATACCTCTAGTAAGATCATACTTTTAGGGTTTTTTCCAGCAGCTTTATTGCTGTTGTTGGACAGTGAGTCTGCAGGCTGACTCACCCGGCCCAGGAGCTCCTGTGCATGGTCTCATCCTGCATCTCACACGGGGAATTAGAGCTTGGAAACAGAGAGTTGCAGATCGATGCCATTAATGCGCATTTTTCATCTCCGTGGCAATTTTCCCCAAGAAATTGGAACATCGCTCGATTATTTGAGCAGCAAAAACCCGGACCCTTCACATCCGGAGGGAAGGAAGAGCCTTTCTCCAGCGGAGCAGCACTGACATCCAGTGGTTGGCAAACCAAACACCAGGGAACCATACACATGTTCTCCTCTTATTTGAAGCTGAATTTTACAGTGGAATCATAGAATCCTATGGGGTTGGAAGGGACCTCTGGAGATCATCTAGTCTGACCCCCCTGCTGGAGTGTGTCTACTTAGAGCATGTTGCTCAGGAACTTCTCCAGGAGGGTTTTGAATGTCTCCAGAGGAGACTCCACCACCTCTCTGGGCAGTACTAGTTTCCCAGTAAATTTTAAGCATCAGAAAGGGAAAAAACCTGGAATTCCAGGATTAGTTTTGAAAGATTGGGTCCTGAAAATGTGGGTGTCCATGCCAAAGCTATGGAGAGCTGGCCGGGGACACCTGTAGAGTGCCAGAGGAGGAGGGGTGGCAAAGAGAATTTCAACACGTTCCAACATCTGGCTTCATCCCCTGGGTGCTGTCCCGCCCACAGCCAGCAAGAAACTCACCCAAAACCACTACTTTGAATTCTTACTGGTAGAGCTGGGAGGCCAGCGAGCTGCAGCAGGGATGCAGGGAGGAGAGAGAGCATCCTTGAGTGAGTCCAGCCTCTGGACCCTTCCCACCACTCATCCTAACCTTCATGAAGAGAAGCTCCCTTTGCTGCCCCTTCCTCAGGTAGCCCTGGGGTGAAAGGAAGGGCCTTCAGAGCAGCCCCTGAAGAAAAACTGCCTCCTCCCAAATCACACCAGCATCTCTGCAGAAAAACATGGGCTGACTCATCACTGGAGTGAGATGAAAGTGTTCAAGACCGACAGTGGTTACCTCATGGAGAACTGGAGTGAGTAATGCTGCTTCTATTAGCCATCATGCTTGAGATGTTGGGCCTACGCCTTTCTCCACCCTGGGGAGGCAATGGTGCTGTCAGAGACCATGCCACACCATTGATCCTGTCCCTCTGTCACAAAGCTCTGCACCTCCACAGCCGGAGAGGAGCTCTTCTATGGGGAAACCCTGGATTCATCAAATCATTTTGGTTGGAAGGGACCTTTCAGATCATTGATTCTAACCATCAGCCCAGCACTGCCAAACCCACCACTGACCCATGTCCCTCACCACCACGTCTGCCCGGCTTTTAAACACTTCCAGGGATGGTGACTCCACCACTGCCCTGGGCAGCCCCTGCCAAGGCTCGACAGCCCTTTGGGTGAAGAAATTTTCCCCAGTATCCACCCTAAACCTCCCCCAGCGCAACTTGAGGCCATTTCCTCTTGTCCCATCACTTTGGGAGAAGAGACTGACCCCTCCTGACTGATTCCACTGGCTACAACCTCTCCAATTTATCAAAACTGACAATTTTTACCTTCTGAAATAGAACAAAGGCTAGAAAGAAGCTTGGGGCAGTGGGCTCAGCCCCATGGGACACTTCATTTCCACCAGGCCTTGCTCATCAGATACTCAACCCTGGAGTTCCTGCCCACGCTCAGTTGGACCGGATTGTATCACCCAAGTTTACTTAAAACCCTCTACAGCAGTAATTTAATTTTTTAGTTTGACATTCAGATTACAACTCCATTTGACCCCCAAATTCCTATGGTGCTAGACGGCACCCGCAGGGTTACGCTGCAGGAAACCTCCCAGGCTTTTCTCTGCCCCCTCTCCCAAAGTCGGGGTTTAAGGCAGAATTTAAAGACACTCCAGGTGCCACAGTATACATTTTTGTGGACTAAGAGCTCCTGTTCAGAGTTCTCATTGCAGGAGGAAAAAAAAAAAAAGTAAATCCAACAATCCAACTGCAGACAGCACACCCAGTGCCTCTGTCCTTGTCTTTGTCCTCTTCTAGTTCTCTCTTGAAACTGTAAATTTGAAATGTTGTCAGCCAACACTAAAGAGACACGGGATCCATGTTCACTGTAGTTCTCACTACTGAGACCTGAAACGTTAACAGAAAATGCTTGGCTTTGCCTTAAGTCCAGTGCCTGGCATTCAAATCTCTCCTGCCCACAAGGAGATGCTCAAACAGTATGTGGCTAATTGCATTTTAAACACTTTTTTTTTTTTTTTTCTCCTCCAGGAGAGCATCCGGGCAGCTGCTGAACTGCAGTGGAAAATCTGATTTAACATGATCAGTAATCCGCCTGATCCTCAGCCCCAGCTCTCCGTAAAGCACACAGAGATTTACCCACAGGCTATAAAATCAGGGGTTTTGGTAACAGAAGAGTCCCAGGGTACGGTGGGCACTCAAACAAAAGGTTTTCCTAAGGTCCCCCATGCAGTGAAACCAAGTCCCTAACGCTCCCAGACAGGGATGGTAATCGCTGAGAGCTTGTTTCCTGTAACAGAACCAAAGACATCAGGTTCATAGTGCTACAACTAAGGAACTAATCACATTCCTGGAGAAAGCAGGCTCCACTCCGGAACTTTTCTAGTCAATCTCCTTGGCTACGACAGCAGGGACTGGGTGACCAACTACTTACTGTAAGGGAATAAATTCAATTCATGTTTTTCACCCAAAGTAAAACCCCAATCCATTTTTAATGATCAGCCATGTTTTCAGCTTTGTTTTCTACCTTGATTAATTGTTTATAATTTCACTATTTTTTCCAAATCGAGTCCAGCACTAAAAATTTGCTATATATTTTGATATTTTTAATAGCACTTCGACCAACTGAAAGATCAAAGCTGTGACCATCAAGCCACGACAGGAAGAACATCTTTCCTAACAGCTTTACTACTCAGATGCAGAGCTGTGTATTATTCTTAAGTGAAGTCAGAAGTCTTTATTTCTGGCAAGAATTCCCTCCTCTGCTTGTACTAAAAACAATGATAAAAAAATAGAATGAATGCCCTTCAAAACTACGTGTATGATTTTAAAAACAAGCCAATTCTTCTTCCTTTTTGATGTGTTTTATAAAATGTCAGGAGCTGAAAAAACAGTTGTCCAAAAATACATTTCTGTACCCAGGGAGCTTTGTAGTCCAGAAAGGAAGAGTTACCTTCTTCAGGTTTTTCAACAAAAGCTTATTGCCAGTTGTTGTGTTTGAAGTACAAAGGTGACCCATGACAACAGATGCAATTATTCAAGTACAAATTTGTAGGGCCCAGAGGGCATGCACTGCCCCAGCAGTGACATCATTAGAAAGGAAAAGTCAAACTGGATAATCCACAGAAAGGAAAAAAAAAAAAAAAAAATCACTTAAAAATCTTTGTTTTACCAGGCTGAGACTGACAGGTGTGTGGGGGTGGCACAGCTGAAATCCTGGTGGGGAGACAGCAGTTAGCTATTGTCATGTAAAAAATAATAATAATAATGAAAAAAAAATACAGTAAGAGATTAATTTGTCTCATGTCATAAACATCCACGAAGAGTCATGACGCTGCCTCTCCCAGTCAAACTGCTCAGGAAGGAACACCTGCAACAGCAGTCAAAAGAAGCTGTCAAAAAAAATTTAAAATCTAGATAAATAGAGTCACAAGACTGAAATCCCCTGGGTCGATAAGAGTAATTTGTAAGCAATTCTTCCCCCGGCTCGTTAACAATGGCACAAAGCACACCCAGCACTGATCCTTCCTTAGAGCCAACACACAGTTAATTACCCCAGCGTGAAACCTCATCAACGGCAGGAGCATCCCTGGCTGTGGGGCTCTAGAGCAAGGAACTGCAGTCACCAGGGCAGGCAGGGAGTTTCACAGGACTTCACTCCAAACACACTTTCAGAGAATGTTTCCTGACTTAAATTTCTGTACCCAGGGTGCAATAAGGGCACACCCATCGTCCTGGTCACAAAACCCCTTCCAACTCCACATACCTCCTCCTCCCAGCCATCCAGCTACTAACAACAGCTACTGAGAATAACAAGCAGGGGTTTTTTGTCCTGCAAGGGTCCCTTGAGGATAACGACCTAAAAACCAAATCTCAGTTTGACTCTTCCTCAGGAGGAGGAGGACAATGCACAATGTCAACATTCAACACCGGGATTTGTACTCGTATTTCTTTTTAACACCACCGAGGTTATTACACAGCACTTTCTGCTCAGACAGGCACGCAGCAGAACTCGTGTCCTCCATGAGAACATAGGGAAGAACATTCATCACTGATTTGACTTGACAGTTCACCCCAGACCTCATGCAATTTGGCTTCTGAGAGTAATGATCACCTCACTCTGATCTCTATTCTAAACCCATTTGAAGTGGAAGAACTAGTTTTGCAGTAACAGGTACCTTCAGTCAGGCTTTTACCCACAGCCAGGGCCCCTTTGGCCATCACGGTGCCTGCTTTGCCATGTCTGTCTTCAGCTACACCGTGGAAACCAATAAAACAGATGGGAAGAAGAAAAACAAGCCCAAGGACTCCTTCAGCATCCTCACACCTTCAGCCGTGGGGCTGGGGGGACACAGCCAATTTATTTCTTCATTTTTTTTTCCAGATGGAAAGCGTGAGAATTGCCCAGAAATTTGGTGAACCCAGCAAAAACAGAAAAAAAAAAATTAAAAAGATAAAGCAGCAGAGCTTCAGTGCTTGGATGAGAAGACAGTGCAGAGCACATTTACAGTGTTGTAAATTCAGTAGTACGTGGTGATGCTTTTGGAATTGATTAACTTTCTCCAGGAAGGACTGAAGTTCTAATGCTTCAAGAGAGGTGTCTGAGCAACACCTCCCCTTCCAAAGGGGAACTACAAAGAACTGAGTTCATCTTACCGAAAAGATAAACTAAAGGTAAAAGGCTTTCAGGTATAATGGAGCTTCTTCAAAGACACCGTATCGGAAGTGGAAAGTGTTCACCATTAATCATCAAAAAGGGTTGGAAAACAGATGCTGTGAGCAGCAGACATTCTTTAAACGAGCAGAGTGGAGTCTGAACAAGGGAAACAGAATTGAGCACTAACTGAGGCTAACTGAATGGAAATAATAAAATGTAAAAAAAATAAAAGGTTTGAGAAATGGCTTACTGAAGTATAAAAGCCTCTGTGGAAATATCTTCTTCAAGCAGCACAAGCAGGATGTCTGCCAGAAAGTCTGATAGAGGACCAAAATGAGAAGAGACCACTTGAGAAGCAGAAAAGCTAAATGAAGTATTTCTGCTGAATGCTGACCAATGCCAGACACCCAGGGAGGAGAACAAAACCAGGGCAAAGCAGGCAGTGATTCTTCCCTCCATGTGCTCCTTTCTTCCTCAGCTAAAGCTCAGGGACTTTGTAATTCAGAGATAACAGATATCTGCATGGGTTTTTTTTCTGCCATTAAAAGCTTAATTGCTTTTTTCTTCCTTTTTTTTTTTTCCTCTTTGGTTTTTAATTTTTCTAATAAACTCAGTGCTTCCAAATAATGCAACATAAATTGACAAACTGTTGCTGACACCAGCCTTGTTATCAAGCAAACAGGAGGAGGAAAACACAACACCAATTTTTATAAAAGGCCCCAGGGAGCTGAAGAACTGCAAACTGCTAAGTCTGGCTTCTGCATTGAAAAGATGCTAGAAATAAATAACAAAATTAGTAAGCCATAGACACAGGTTTTGTGGAAGAAAGCCAGGGCACAGAAAGATATTATCATCTTGATTTTGAAGAAATCAAAAACTATGTGGACGGGGGGGTCAGTTATTAACAGAGTAACTGAATTTCCAAAGCTCTTGGAAGGTTCTTGTCTTGGTGAGGTTCTTGTCTTTCTTTACAAGCAAAGATCTTTGTCAAAGTATAGCAGGGTAAGATGGAAGGTCTCTTAGATTAATAATTGCTAAAGTGTAAAAACTGTCTCTTCATTACAGTTTTTTATGGGAGTTTATGACTATAGCAGTGTGAGTATCTGTGCTGGGATCTGAGCTGCCCTCCCTCTCCTCCAGGTCACTACTGAGAGATAAGTCCAGCTCTTGGTAGTTGCAGTTAAAATTAATATTTCAATTCAGGCCAGAAAGGTCACTGCAAGAACCCAGGAATGTATGTGGAGCCTTAGACAACTCCTACAGCACATACTCACAGACAGACCCTAAACCTGGCATCACCACTCAAAAAAACACTCTTGGAGTGAAAGTTGGGTAGCTCTTTGAGCACTTCAGCTTGAGGTTAATGAAAGGGCAAACAGAAAGGTAGGAATAACAACATGAAACTCCATATGAACATATGAACATAACTCCATATGAACATATGAACATAACTCCATATGAAACATTCATATAGGAGCTTGATGTTGGCATCTCAAATATTTTCCAATATAATGAAACTTAACCTGTTCTTGCCTGTTTGCTCCCGAGCACGTGTTATTGGCCACAGCCAGAGACTCGACTGCCATGGAAAATGATCTCTGGTCAGACTCAGTACAGCTGTATATTTTAAATTTCATCTTATTTTAAAATACCCTGGACAAGTGACTCATTATGCTGTAAAAACAATTGGGTTCTGGTTCTCCCTAGCAGCAATTCTCTTCAGTTACAATTTTTTGGATTTTTTTGCAAGAGCACACCTTGTTACCTGCCAGCATTCATCCTCAGACCCAGCTCCATCTTTCAGCTCCCCAGCATAGCATGAATCCAAGATCATCCAGAAACTTTAACACTCTGTTTTTACTTCAACATTACCTCTGTGCAGACTCCTCACCATAAAAAAAAAAATAATCCAGGGAGCAGTCAAATTAACATCCTTCTTCCCTAAAGCTACCATTAGTTTTATGGCCGGTCTGCTAGAAGGCAGGGACAATGTGTAACGTTCAATAAAAATGGCTGCTGTTAAAAATAAAAGGCTGCCACCTATCAGGGTAATAAAAAAAGATGCAAGAATGGTAAAAATCACCAGGTTTTAAGAAAAAGTTTTCTGTCAGCAACTATAGAGAGGTTTTGGACAGGGCCTGCAACGTCTGCTCTAATTTTCTGCAACAAAAAATAAGGTGGAAAACAGCTATTGCTCCACCTGAACCCAGCTGATGGCCCCCCTGGCCCCCTGAGGGGTTCAAGGGCAGGCTGGAGGGGGCTTGGAGCAACCTGGGCAGGGCAGGGGGTGGCACTGGGGGGACTTTAAGGTACCTTCCAACCCAAACCATTCTGTGATGGCCATCTTTGAAGTGCTGTGCACTGACTTTTAGATATCAGATAGATAACCAGACCTATGACTTGCTGTATGACAACAGAACAGCTTGGTGTCAACCTCAAAATAGGTTGGTTAAAATTCACACAGTGAGAACACGTCGTGCTGGCAAAAGGGAAATATTCTGATGTATCCCATAAACAATATCCCCATCCACCCAACATCCCAGGGCACAGCAAGAGCTAAGGCTCTGCATGGCAGCCAAGGCTCCCAGAACCACTGGCAAAGTTCTACCAAACCAACAAAGGCAGTTGGCAAACCCTCTCAGCAACGCATCCCACTCCAAAGCCAAATCCAGTCAAGTCTGGACCTGAACATCTGAACGAATAACCCAGTCTTTGTCTAGAAGACCTTCCTCCATTAGTAATGCCAAGGTACTATGAACCAAAAAAAGATTTTTGGTGGGATTGAACTGAATGTTCATCAGCCTTATCAACCAAAACATTGAAATGACATATTAAACACATCAGTGGGACAAAAACAAATAGTGCATCCAACAGGCAACAATTTCTCACCAGCATCAGGGATGAGCAGGAAAATGAATATGCCAATATCTGAAAGCATATAGCAATATCGGCCCATCTTACAATGCTTCCCCTTCTTCTGCCCTTCCCATCAGGCACACAGAAGCTATAAACCTTTTAACCTGTTCAGGGCAACTGCAAACATCCCAACTATTCAATAAGTATACAGTTATCTGAAAGATGCCTTTTGTTCACACTGTTTTTCATGCTGGTTTGTTTGCTCACTTTGAATATTAAATAATGAAACCACACTTCAATTTGAGCTGCTAGCTTTGACCTTCACGGAAGACTTATCTGCAGGTGTGCTTGGAGGAAAACATTTCTAAAATCCATTTTCTCTGCTCCGGTCAGTCACATGGTGGTCCCTCCCATTCCTCAAAGTATGTGGAGTATTAATCATTCTTTGGGAATTTCTGTTTATTATTTCTGTTCTGGGATTATGGCAAAAACACTTTGAGAAGCTACAGGTGTGGATCTGTCTGTACGGTCCCCCGTGCCCTTCACCTCAGGGAAGCACAGAATAGAATCACAGAATTGCCCGGGTTGGAAGGGACCTTTCAGATCATCCAGTCCAATCATCAACCCAACACCGACAAAACCCACCATTGAGCCATGTCCCTCAGCACCATGTCTACCCAGCTTTAACATTCCTCCAGGGATGGGGACTCTACCACTGCCCTGGGCAGCCTCTTCCAAGGCTTCACACCCCTTTCGGTGAAGAAATTTTTCCTGATATCTGTCCTAAACCTCCCCCAGCAGGCAGATACCTGGCCATTCTCTACTGCCCTGAAAAATGGAAAAACGCCAACCAAACCCCTCCAAAACACCCCAAGCAAACCAAACCCCTGCCAGCCCAGCAGTTTGCTCAGGGATCTGTCCTCAGCTGGTATTTAATACGGAAAATTATATCAAGTGTGGATTAGCCCAAGAGCAAATTTGGGTCCAGCATAAACCAATGATCACAAGAGACTGCGTAAATCTGTTAGTAATTATTGAGCAAATGTTAGTAACTTCCCAGCATCTCCCCACAGCAAAGCAGATACCCTTCCAAGCAAGTAAAAAAATGTTTTTTTCTAAGATTGCTTCCTTCTTATGACAAACGTGGTGAGAAACTGTTCAAAGACTACTCTTCCTTCAGCTCCAGATCCCAAACACAACTAGAGCAGATCTATACTTCTGTTAACAGAGGTAATTAAGCAGAGCTCTTTAAAGGCAACAGTATCTCTTCAGGTTTGTTCTCTCTCGTTTCTTTTCTTTTCTTTTTTTTTTTTTTTTAATTTTTAAAAGCATTGGAGCAAAACCAAAACTGAAAAACTTAACAGTAGTATAGGAATGTCTGCAAGACACACTGAAGAAAAAGCATTCTTTCCCAAAAACAAGTCTCAAGGAGTTATGAATTAAGAAAAGATACAACCCTTAAAACTGTCTGGACCTGGAACACGCAAGTACATCCAATTAGACACTAATTAGAGATAAATCGATATAGATTAAGTATTGATGAAAGGAACAACTGTAACAGCATTAAGAATAATATATGGAAACATTTGCTATAGTGAAGCACTCTTGCCTGTCAGGGCGAGAAGCCTTAATTATTTGACCTAATTAATAATATTACTTTAAGCATCAATTAAATATATCCATCGATATCTGGAAAGAAAACAATTAAATCCTAAAAACAGATATAAAAGGAAAAAAAAAGACTTACTCTTCTTGACGTAAGTCGTTAACACTCCGGTCCAGGGAGATCATGTCACTGGCCACCATATTAAACCCAAACTCTTTAATGCTGGCTTGAATGGATTCCTTGTAATCTGGTCCCAAAACAAATGGCTTCGCTTCCTCTCCAGGGCCACCAACAACTCCAGGAGGCTCGGGCTCCTTGGGTTCAAAGTTACCAAGGACTCCAGGTCGTAGAACAGGATCTCGGTACACAAATGTCTGAGGCTTGAACGTGAGATACTGCCTCTGGATGATGTTTTGCTGTTTGTTCTCACCACCACCATGCTGATGGTTTAGTTCATTTTTGGCCTTGTTTTTCCTCCGAATGGATTCCAAGTCCACTTCCACACCTTCCACATGAGGCCAAGGTACCACAGGCTTGAACTTCTCATTTCCTAGTCCATGGTCCCCTTTGTTTGGCATGAGTCTGTTGGCTTCATTGTCATCCTAGATATACACACGGAGAAACAGCAGGAGATCACATAAATTCATGACCCTATATTTATTTAAATCTAATACCTTAAAATAGATGTTAAGCAAGATGGGAGAAGTCCCTGATAAACTGTGACCCCCCCATGAATAGTCGCCAGAACAGCCACTGCTGTTTCCAGCAGTGAAACACTGCTGAAAGTCCAGATTTCCTGCTAAAATCTGCTCTTTGTAAACAGGGCAAAGGATGGATCAGCCTGAAATCTGAGAGAACCAGGCACACATTTTGGCAACCTCTCACTGTCTGTTCAAAAGTACAAAATCAAAGACAAAAATGAGGTCAGGAAAAGACCCAGCCACACCACTCCAGAGGCAGGAGGACTGTTTGGGAAACGATCGCTCAGTGGTGAAGCTCTCTTGGTGTCACCCATCATGTGGTGCACCTCTGTTGTGGCAAGGGCACAATGCTGGTTCATCTCCACCTTCAACTAAACCACACAACACTTGCTGCTGCATTACAGCATTTCCCTCACATTCAGCATAGTAAAACTTCAGAAATTAAGAGAATAAGAGTATAACATATGTCGAGGTTGACACAGCAACCGCAGGAGTCAGATTGACACCAATTCAAAATAATCGAGTTCATTCAAGAGACTCCCCGACCTCTCCACTTGTTCTAGTTGAAACAGGGAAGAGACACAAAATGCAGAAGCGCTATTTTATTCTGTTCTTCCATCACTATTTTTTGAGGAACTGAAAAGCCAGAGTGAGAGAGGGGAGGGTAAAGGCGTGTGAGAAAGTAGAGATGAGATGGTATCAAGGGTTGAAGGCACTGTGATGGATAACAGGTCCACAAGTGGATTGTAAAAGGACTGAGCAGAGAAAAAGTTTCACTTTCAAAAAACTCTAATTGAACCTCTGGAGGAGTCCAGAGGGGAGCACAGAAGCTCTTGAACACCCCCCTGTGTCCCCAGGCTGAATCCAGCCCTAGGTCCATATGGGACGTCCATGGTCTGTATGAAATGAAACATCCTTCCCCTCCACCATCTATAAACCAGCCCCTTCATCAGTCCTCTCACAGAAGCACAACACTTCTCAAAGTAATTTGTTTATTTTGCTGTCGTCAGAACTCTGACTTGTGTTACATTTAGCCTCCTTATAACTGGTATGCACAATTTGCATTATAATGCATTTATTATGCTGTTCCTTTCCAGTCACTGAATATATTCCATTTTTGCAGGCCTGGGAAAATATTGCATAAAACAGGAAAATTACATGCAAACACAGACAGACACACGCTCTATCACTTCTTTCCTCTAATTTCCCTGTGCCTGGGACAAATCTGGGTGCCCTGGGCTGAGCCCTGTGGCACCACACACCTGCTCCCTCCTCCCTCCCCACCCCTATGAAAAACGTTAACCCTGTCCCAGCATTTAAAAAAAAAAAAAAAACAAACACCAAAACAACAATCACCCCCAAACCCAGAAAAAAAAGGAACGTATTTAAGCGCGTGGTGCACTCCACAGCTCCTGGAGATTACTCATTTCTCCAAAGAGAACAGAGACAAAGGTTTTCCAAATGCTGTCCGGAAAAAAAAAAAAAGAAAAAACAAAGTCAAACCACAATCACAGAACTATTTTGGTCATCGTGTCAGCCACAGTGCCTTTGTTTGCAGCTTCTACAGCTTCTTCTCTTTTATGAATTACGACTTCCCCCCTTTTTTTTTTTTTTAAAATGACTTAATGACATACACAAAAAAGTCGAAATAACTTTTAATCAGTGCGTCTCACTGATTGGAGGTTTGCCTCAACTGAAAATGTAGCATCAAAGTTTTAGAAGATTAATACAGCAATGACAGTCAAACTGGGAGGCATGTTAAAAAATAATAAAATAAATCACAGCAGCCTTTCTTAAGTGGAAAAACAAGACAGCCCTAAAATAATTTGAAAAACTTTGGAAGAGACCGAATCAACGACACCAAGGTGAGGGAGGCCTGGGAGGAAGGAGCAGGATGTACATCTGAACCCCACACTTTGGGGGGTTCCAAAACTGAGGGAGGAGAAGCAAACCTCTGCAAATTCCCTCCCAGCTGGAGACAAACAACAACCAAATCTCATTGTATCTTACAAAGCAGGCACGGTGAGTATTACATACAGTAATATAGAAAAGTGTTTATTCCACAGATTGGTTTTCTCCACAGGGCTGGAGCTAGGATTCCCTGCCAGCTTCTCCAGCCCCAGCCCCGTGCTTCTTCAGTTCTGAGATGTTCTTCTCACTCCTCAGGGGATGATGTGTGAGTCACTGCAAGGGGCGTTTCGGAAACAGTGAGATGATATCAGTACAGTCCACCCCTGAGTCGTGTATATATATTTAAAAAAAAAAAAAAAAAAAGAGGTATTTGGTGCCTTTTTTTTTTTTTTTTGCAAATTAGGTTCTTCCTTTTTTTTTTGCAAAAAAGAGAAATGCAATGAAAGGTATAAGGAACATAACTGTATCCGTTTGGAAACCTGTTTCTAAATTATACAAAATAAAAGAAAAACATGGGAGAGACTGGTCAGCTGGCAATGAAACCCAAAACGTCAAAGTTGTGTAATCTGCTTTTCTCCAGTCAACCAGTTCAAGCCCGGCAACTCCCTGAAACTCCCTATGAAATAATGTCTGAAGCACAAACTGGTGCTAAAAAAGGAGATTTGCTCCATTTCTTAAATGGAAGATTATCATACTGAGAAGAGTTTGCTCATTCAAAGCAATGTCTATAAAAGCAACTAGACAAAAAAAACCCCAGTGATGCACAAACAATGAAACAATGAAAAGGGGAATAATTAAGCAGAATCCAGCGGTATTCTCATTACCAGAGACACAAAAGGAAATTAAAAAAAAACACCACCTTACACTCTCAGAATACAGACGTTCATGCCCAGCTGATTGAAGACAGATATCAAGCCTTGCAATATTGTGATGTTCCTCATGCAAACCGATAAAATCTGATAAATTTAATATTTTAGTAACCCAGGAGGCCGATCCCTATGTAACTTTACTTTCTCCAATCCAGCTTGTACCTTCCTTAGCTCCTGGCTGTGTCTCCACCACCGCTCTCACCATTAGAGGCAAAAGCAACACGTTTTTTCCTGCCATAAGGAAGGGTTCAAGGGCTTTCAGCCGGGGATGAATCAATAGTGCTCAGAGCTCCCCTGATGCAAGTTCCTCTTTCACACAGAAAAGGAGCTTTTTGGAATAAAATCCCTGTCACAGACACCCTGACAGAGACCCCACTGCTCTCGGTTTAAGTTTTTAAAAGATTTTTGCTTTGTTTTACCTTGACCTAATGCAGCCCCACTCCTCGTTTATTGGGGGAGGGCACTCCAGCGAAATGGTAGAAGCTGACATTTTCAATGATTTGAGTAAACAGGAGGCGTTTGCTTTAATTTATGCAGTTTACTTGTTAAAAAAAGGACTTCAAGCTGGATTCACAGATTTCCTTATTGACTAGACTCATGCTGAGAAGACAAATAATGCCTGTTCTCAGCAGGTTCCTAGCGTGATTCTGCACTACCAGCTAATACGAGGGAGGAAAAAAAAACCCAACACATAGTACATTTTGGGTTGCTTTGAATCATTTTATGTGAGTCTTACTGACTAAGTTATAGTTCAGGGCAGAGATGGAAAAAATAAAGTGCCACACCGAATTTTATAGCCCTGCAACTGGTTTTGTGCCTCATGATAGACGATGACTCCACAATTCTCTTATGACCAAAAAACTGTGAGACTTTTCAGTATATGGGATCAAACACAGACAAAAGGGAAAAGCAACATATCCAACAGGGAGCTTTAGGATGGATATCAGGAAAAATTTCTTCACTGAAAGGATTGTTGAGCCTTGGAAGAGTCTGCCCAGGGCAGTGAGGAGTCACCATCCCTGAAGGTGATGGGCAGACGTGGTGCTGAGGGACATGGGTCAGTGGTGGGTTTGATGGTTGGACTGGATGGTCTGAAAGGTCCAACCTGGACCATTCTATGTCATTGGGGACAGTAATTAAAGAGATCTAAAGTAGACAGACTCAGATAAATACTTGAATAGACAGACAGTAAAGAAATCTCTGCTTAACTTTGGAACTCAAGGCTAGTCTTAAAGCAGGCGAAACAGCCTCTTACCATTAAGATTACAACCATTCTCAAGTGGCACAAATACTCTTAAACTGAATTATAAATGAAGCTGCTGCATTATCTGAGGCGACATTGTATTTTAGCTTCCCTCATGTTCTAGAAACATAAAGATGTTGGCACTAGTAGCTGGCACAATAAAAAAACCCAACTGCGTTTGGAGCTGCTCCCTGCAGAGTAAGGGAAAAGTTGGTAGAGAACCCTGGGCAAGACAGAAGAACGATCCTCTCCTCACAGACGGCCCACCAAAGGTGACTGAAAGGCTTGTAATCTCAGAACAGCAAGAACGACTTACAAGTTTATTACAAGCAGAATAACCAACATTTTCAGTGGAAGAAAGCCAAAGTGATCAAGTGGGACAGAACATAAATAAAAGAGCATAAAAG
Source organism: Scolopax mira (assembly GCA_004320125.1). Lineage (NCBI taxonomy): Eukaryota > Metazoa > Chordata > Aves > Charadriiformes > Scolopacidae > Scolopax > Scolopax mira. The sequence goes on from BJBW01009378.1 coordinate 42,403, forward strand.
CGAGTAATTCCCTGCACACTGCATCTTCTCAGTGTGTTTTTGCTTCTTGTTGATTAAGTGGCTTCCTGTGTTGTATCAAAGAGCAATTTCTCAGGTCCCCAAGAAGCAGAGATCACACGAGCCCACACGCTTTCCTCATCTGCACTGATCCCACAGCACTCTTAATTCTTAATGGAATTCTTCAAATGGAAAACAGACAAACACTGTCCACTATATGAGGGAAGGCAGTTTAGATTAAGTACTTCAGACCGGTCTTATCAACCACCTGCTGACCCACAGACTGTGCTGCAACTCAAAGACTCTGCCATCAACCATGTCTCAAATGCCCATGACCTTCCTTCCTTCTGCACAACTGAGACATTTCTACTGCACGCACCATCATATTCAGCACAGTGTTTCAACAGCCAGCTCCTGGAGAGCATCACCCACAGTGATGAGGAGGAACTTCTTTCCTGGAAGAGGCTGCCCAGGGAGGTGGTGGAGTCTCCTTCTCTGGAGACGTTCAAAACCTGCCTGGACACGTTCCTGTGCAACATGCTCTGGGTGGACCTGCTTTGACCAGATGTTCTCCAGAGGTCCCTTCCAACCCCATGGGATTCTGTAATGCATTCTCCAGCAGAGGTGGCAACGGCTCCAACCTCCACATCAACAGAGTGGCACCTCTTTGGTGTGTTCACCCCTCAAACGCATCATGTGGGTTACTATGATGTACATGAAACAAATTAAAAATAAAACAAAAACAAACCTGTATGCTGGTTTGAATTCACTTCACGCTAAATTCAGCCATTTAAAATATTTTATTGTAATTTAGTTATTCAGAACACTGTTACAATAACAGCCAAGCCCTCCAAGATGCCAAAGAGCAAGGAGGACACCAAGCCCTGGAGGGCAGTTGTGGTGCTGCTGTGGCACCAAGGAGAAAACCTGTCCCAGGTGAGCAAAACCTATTTTCTCATCTGGTCTCAAGAGTGGAGACTCTAATGACCCAACCACTTTGCTTTTTCCCTTTTTCCCTGACACAACTCTCTGCTCAAGCCTTAGGAGATGTCAAGTTGCATCTACTCACAGGAAGGAGCACACTTTATTGTCCAAGAAGTTAAATCTTGTTTTATCTTAAGAAACTTAATGAAAATAATTCTGTTTTCAGCTTCTCAGCCTGGCAGTAATCCAGGGGGGGGACCTTGCTGTGGCAGAGGTTCAGCAGAGTGACTTGATCCTTAAGTAAATGTGCCAGCTCCAGGAGGAGCAGAGCAGCAGAGGAACTGATGCGTTTCTCAACAAAAAGTGCAAAAAAAAATGGCTTCCAGGGACACAGCCAAGCCCAGAAAAATGTTTAAGCAGATGAAGGCTGTGGGAAGTCTCCAAATGCTCAGAATTCTGGCTGGCTCTGATCAATATTATCATCTCTCATTTCTGTAAACATTTGTTGTTATGTATTTTGCTCAAATGCAACCTTCTGTTCTCCCTTTAATTTCTCCCAATTTCCCTGGTTTGTTTACAGGGTTTTCACTAAGATCCTGCCATTGCTTACCCTATTTTAGAGGGGCAGAAGCTGGAGGCAAGCATTTTTTTCCAGCTCTTTCTTCTAGTCAAAAGCTGAATAATCAGGAAATCCCTTTTGAAAAATGAATCGCAGAAATAGAATCACAGAAAATAGAAGATTTTTTTGCCCTGTCTCCCTCCTGCAAGTCCTTAGGAGCACCCCATTGGCAGGTGGCTCTGTGCTTTGGAGCAACGCTACGCTTTCCATCAGATTTCAAACCCAGTGCTGAATGGCTCAGGTAACACCTCTAGAGAAGAAAGGAAACCACCAACAAAAAGAGAAAATATCTCTCTGCCCTCCACCTTGCATACAACAGCTTGAGAGTCAAGTATTAGATGCTTTTCTCCATCTTCCCTAAGCTTCTCCTAAGAGACATGTGTTTGGACCACGAAACACCTCACAGCCATAAGGCATGTTTTTCTAATGCAGCCTGATAAACTGAAATCTACCTTTTGTTGATAAAAAGACAGACTTCCAAGCCAAGATCAGCAAAACATAGTAGAAATAAAGGAATTGATTATCACACACTTACAATGAAATTAATCAGAAGCATATTTGGGGTATAATAAATTGCTTCCTACTAATTTGAGTACCCAGCACCTTGCTGGCCTAGGAAGCTTTTCCCCAGGATACGAGGAAAAAGAGGAGCCTACAATAATTAGACAACTCTCCTCAATTTTTCCCTCTAGAGGGATTTTATAAATGCTTGACTGGGAAAACTCTGAGTATTAAGAACAAAGTGGACAATTGCATAAGACATGACCTCCATCAGGGCTGACTGCAGGATGCAGAAGGGCCTCCAGGTATCAGGGCTTTGAGTCTTGGAATACTTCCCTTCTTCAGAAAAATATGTATTGGTTTTTCACCTGAGCTTTACTATCTTTCTCTGTGTTGCCAATTAGAGGGTTGCAGAATAGCAGATATTGTTAGTAAAGTTGATTAGTAAAACAGTATTCACACAGGCAAGCAGGTCCCTTTTCTTAACAGAAATAGAATCATAGAATTGCCTGGGTTGGAAGGGACCTTTCAGATCATCGAGTCCAACCATCAACCCAACAGTGACCTCCTGCCCTTGTAGATCCCTAAGACTATTCAACTTTAACAATTAGTAGAAATTAAGAGGAAGCAATCCTGAATATCTAAAAACACAGTGTTGTGTTGATTCTCTGTCAATTTAGTATATGCCAATACATGTATTTTAACCATTTCTGCATTCTACAACTGCCACACACACATGCTTTCCCGTAGCTTTTGCAATCAAGTGGAAGTCAAAGCGAAAAAAGAGACATGAGGACAAATTATTTCCCTGCAATACTGCCATAATCCAGAACACTCTCCTTTCTGTCACCATGACCTTCTTCCTGACACCTCCTCACATCCCTCCCACACCGGGTGATCCTCAGCAGCATCCTGCCACCAACCAGGGCTGGTCCAGCTCTGTGCCTGTGCTCAAGGCACTGGAAGCTACCAAGAACTTCCCTCCACAGCCCTCAAGGGTTCAGCAATTACAAGCCATCCCAGCCCCAAAACCTCTTCCATCTGCCCCAAGAAGTCATGTCCTCTAAGGTGAAAGTCTTAAAACACCGAGGTTCAGCACCAGATTTGTTCTTCTCACTCTATGTCCACATCCAGTGGAGCTGGTGACCTTTCTAGTTGAGTCATTGCTCCTTCCGCATTCTGTCTCCGTCCAGGAATATCATTCATTTTACACATATGTTTGAATGGGATTTTAAAAATAGAACTCATGTTTATTCATATGGACATTAGAGATTCTTAAGGACTTCTAAGATGCCTTCTGTCCGGCTTCATTGCCTTCCACAAAGGATTACTCTCCTTTTCCTGTGTAGCCTGGACTATGAGGGGGCAAGACTTTCATCTCACTCACACAGAGCCCCTTTTAGGAACATTCTCTGCAGAATGAAGAAAGAAACAGACAAAGCTGTTTCTTTCAGACTTCAACAACCAAAATTTAGGCAATCAAACCTTAAGCTGTTGAGATAAGCAGGTAAAAACAAGCATATGCTTTGAATTTAAAAAGAGTTACAATTCGTAATTCATATCTTTGGTATTGAAAATATCCAGCTTCTATTTTTTTTTTTTTCCCTCCAGAGGGAGAAAGCTTGAGAAAAACCCAAACCTTATCATCAATCCTCATGTTCTGAGTGGCTGAGGATGGCTTTTCTGGCCCTTCGGGCACCAGCTACCAACATGTGCTGGTTAAAGCCCTCAGAGGAACTCCATCCTTGTTTCTCAGTCATCTGAGACAGATAGATATTCAAAAATCAGGCCTTTGTTTTACATACCTCAGTGAGCAAATGACATTTACAGTACAATAAATCCATCACTGATGGACACGCTTGATCAAGGGATGCAGGTTTCTGTGCTGCACCTCATCTGCCTCAATTTTTAAGGACACACATGGCAATCTCGTTTCCTATTTCTCACTGTTCAGAAGCAAACCACATGATTAGATTTTCGTTTACCCTGAAATGTTATTACCGTTCTCCAGCTTTACAACAGCCCATTTCTGCAAGTTGCATTTCGCCATTTGATCAACCCTGCCATTTTGAAAGCATCCTCAAGAAAGAAACAGCCGACTGAAGGCAATTCTGCCTTGTATGAAAATCAACATGCAGCCTAAAACCCACTTCTGAGAGTTTCATCTGAACTCTCAGAAATTCAGAGTATTTTCTCAATTACCTTGTGTACCGCTTGCCTAGATAAGAGAGAGGAAATCACTTGTTATGATCAATTGTGCTCTCTGTCTCATCTTGCCTTGACCCCTTCATTCCTGCATCTCTTCTCCTGCATAGGATATTAAAGAGAATCTGTGTGGTATTTGCCAATAAATCAGTTATATTCTACCAAATTGTTGAGGGAAGTTCATAGCTGTCCTAAATACTTAAAAATAAATAAATCAACACAACACATAAGGAAGAAAAAAAAACCTGCAACAACACTAAACTAGTAAGAGTCAATTTACTGAGCAGATACATCAATCTTGGTAAATTGAGTTCTCTTTCTGAGACAAATACAGCTGGTGACAGTCCGTGTTTTGCTGTGGAGTGAACATGACGAATGTCGAAACCTCTCTCATAGCTTTGCCTTAGAAGCCACACTATGTGTGGGCACAGCTAGGTCCTTGGCATGTTCCGCCCAAACTTCTTCAGATGGGCTCCAGCAAAGGTGTCTGCTCCCCACCACGCACCCAGCCTCACACCTTTTGTTTAGATGGTGGAAGTCCCCAGGCTGACAGTGGGACCAGGAGAGCTGGTGGCAAGGCAGACCTGGATGTCAGGAGATGGACATCCTTGACATTGTGGTGACACAGGAAACCCATGACACAATCTAAACCCGAGGCTGCCCCAGACCAATGCTCAAAGAGTTACTCTCAAAGCCAACTTGGGAAATGATGTCCTACTGCCTTCCTTAACGTGGCACTGAGGACCAGCCTCTAGCCCTGGACATTTTCCAAGGCAGCCACCTACATCCATCAGATCCTGATGGCTGGTGTTTCCAGCTCCAGTGGGCTCTGGCTGGCAGTTCTGACCACACACCTAGAGAAGATGCAAGTGAACATCATCCTCCCACGTGTGCAGATTCCTTTGCAATGGATGGTAAAATTGTACCAACTAATTTTTCTGCTGTACAGCGTGCACAGAGGAAGATGCAAGTTACCCAAATCATCATTTCCTCAATACATTACTTTATCTTACAATGTAGGCTTGGACAAATCTTCTAAGCCAAGACAGAGAAAACCAGATTGAGTCTCTATCCCACTGAACTCTTCCAGGAAACTAAAACAAAGTAAAACAAGCAAAAAAGAACCTAATGTAAAAAAAAAAAACGAGAAAATCCGCTTTTTTTTTTTTCCCTTTTTTTATTTCCTTAAATTACAATTAAAGAGGTCTACAGTTTCAAGCCTCACAACAAACTGAAAAGCCCATGGCCAGCGATGAGGCTGAGTGTGTTCTCTGGTGGGACTGGTGGCAATACCCAACCGGGGGGAAGCCCCTGCACGGTGACAGTGGCCAGGAGCAGGATGGTGGCAGCTGCTACTCACCTTTCCATTGTTAATAATTGCAGCAGAACATGAGGAGCAGAAACTCCGTGCATCCCTTCAGCAGAGCGCAGCTGAAAGCCACAAGCAAGAAAAGGCACTCCAGGCATAAAACTTCACCTGGAGCCAGCCTCCTTTCCTACTGTCTGGCACGGCACTTCTGGTTCTGTAATTCTTGACAGCATGACAACGGTAGATGCATAAAGGAAGTCACATTTATATAAGATGTGGCAAAAAAATAAAATAATCGCTTGCCTACTCTTCCTACTGAGTAAAGGGACTCAAGGCTGGTTTCCCTGTTTTAAGGAAAAAGCTGAGTTTGGCAGACTTCTGGATGTCAATAGCTTGATGTATTACACTGACATTTATCTGCCCAAGATTGCGGATGCACGGTAAAACCTGAAGGTGATGATTCTCATCTCAGCTGCAAGGTGAGCTGTGGAATAGCAGGAATGTAAGATGCTCTTGCAGAAAATTAATGAAAACTATATATTTTTTTTAGCTGCTGCAGAGGAGCTGCCTTTACATTTTTGTTTTCGTTAATTTCTTGTGGCTTTAACCCTCTACTGGGTGTTGGATTTTTCAAGCTGATGCTCCAAAGTAGGATAGAAGCAAATCTCCTCACTCCTCTTTCCTTAGAAAATGCTCCCAGACATCAGGCAGAACTCCCTTCCAGGTAATTATTTTCTCCCTCTGATACCCCATCACGTGTGCTGCTACAGAAAGGGTTTTGGGGAACGGAGCCCAGTGTAGCCACATTTCTTAAGTTTACAGTCAAAATAAATCAAAATAAGGCAAGAAATTGAAATTTTTAAAGCAAAAGGAAGGGAGAGGACCATTGCAGGGATTAACATGTGTTGGGATAAAGCCAGCACTGGTTATAAAATGTTACAGCTGCCTCAATGGGTCTTTTTCACAGAGTTTAACACTTTTTTGAGTCCTACAGACAACAGAGTCTAAAACCAGTAAAGCAACATTAAGGTTGGACAAAATTAACCAATGCATGTGGGGGAGAAAACAGACTTCCTGCAGGAAAGTTGTTGGGGTTTGGTGTCAGGCTATGAATAGAGCTCCTAAATATACACCGCTGGAAGGGTTCCATTTGTACAGCCAAAGTCACCTACAGAAAGTCAGCTGTGTATAACTAAACCCAGGGATATTTAATGGGTTCAGCTGTGACACCCATTCTGTCCCTGAAACCTTAACTTTCACATCATGCCCACGCATCTCAGTAAAGATGTAAGAGGCATATCACTCCGGACTTGGAAAACCTCAAGTTTGTGAGTGGAAAGGAAGGATGATAAAATACAATTATTTCTGAATGCAAGACAGCATTCCCACCAATGAACACTTTAAGGCATCAGAGTTGTGATTATTCAGTTAGGCTATTAAAATGTGGTTTTAAAGCATTGACCTAAAAAACCATAATGAATTCTGCTTGCGACATCATGCCTTTGGTAACGTTAAGCAGCGCGTTACGGCTGTTGGATAATCCACATGAACAGATAAAACTTCTGCCCCTTCCTTAGAAATTAACAGCTGTGAACCATTCCTGAAAGCGAGGAAGGCTGGGATTAGGCTGCGAACTGCCTTTTGATAAGTTTGCTGGTACAGGCCACATTCTTGCAAGTACCATGCAAGGTAAAAGCTGTTCCAAGCCCTGTCCCAGCTGCTTCTGCTCTGCCAAAAACGTCGTGCCTCGAGGTTAAGGCTGAGAATACTTCTTTAATCACAGTCATAAATTGTAGAGCTTAAAATAAATCAGGTTCATTCCCCTTCCCACCCCCCACCGCCCCCCCCCCAAAAAAACCAACCCAAAACCCTCAGCATTTTATATTTTGTGTCAAACCTGTTGGAAGAGAGATTGGCCAAGCTATTACGGAGGATAAAGCCCAGGGAAGCATCTGACTGTTTATCTTTCTGCCTTGTTTCCAGATATCCTCATCTCTTAACATCTTCCTGCAAAGCAAGGAAACTCTTAAACTGTTGAGCAGCGAGTCGTGAGAATAAGCCTAATTAACTCCCTGAATTCCCACAAGGAATGAACGAGGGAAGAAAAAATGACTAGGGAAAAAAAAAAAAAAGGAAAGAAATGAAGTGAGGCATTTATTCCTCAGCTGAAAATGAGACTGCAATAAGGACATGGAAAAAGATAGATCAGTACACCTGAGTACAGTGACATGAACTTGTCAACCACGACCACCATCAAGGTCCTCAAGGACCCAGTCATACCCTCCCCACCCCATGCAAACACACAAGACTATTTAAGTTTTGGTTTTGGTTTTTTTTTTTCCTAAAAAAACCATATGGTATTGTTTCCAGTAAATATAAAAATTATGTTAAGATGTGAAAATCAGCATCTCGCCTGCCTGGCTGTGAGCCCAGCAGCAGCTCAAGAGCAAAAGCCTAACGAGGTACCTCTGATTACCTGCTATCTGAGCCGTTCCCCACCCACTGACACCCAACGGGGCTGGGGTGCAGAAATTGGGCACCCCTGGGACACACCTCCCCAAGGGGCACGAGGTGTCTCTCAGCCGTGAGGCCCACGGGGAATGGGAGAAAGGGGAGGTGGGACAGATGATGTCTGCTCAAGGACAGCCGATTTCAAAGGATTCTAATTGCTGGGTTTTTTTAAAGTAGGCCAACCCCCAGGACATATCCATTCCATCCAGAGAAATGAATCCAGCCTGCGCCCAGCCACCCTCTCTGCCCAAGCCCCTCGGGCACACACAGAGATGAAAGGCTGCAGGAACTTCCCCGCAGTCTGCTGCTTTTCATCACGAGAGCTTGACAGCTCTCCTGTCATCTCCAGCCTTGGCAGAAGATAATAACAGCAGCAAAACTCGTTAACTCCCTGAGAGGTGGCTGAGGGGACTGTTCATGGAAAAGGTAATTCTGCTCTCTCCTACGGTGACACCGTATCTTACACATTCCCCCTCTGCTTCTCTGCATGGTCTCACCACACATTACCAAAGCTGAACCATCTCCCCCACGTTTGACCCCAAAGTCTTCTCCCAGTGCCACAGAGAGATGCTCTCCTCAGGGATTGTATTTTTTTCTGCTGGTGACCCCAGAGGAGGAGCTCACACCTGGATTGCTCAAAGAGCTTCACCACCTCACTCTCCAGTCAAGGCTTCTTGGACTTCCTTAGCCCAACCTTTCCTGCACCGCTCACATCACTAAAAAATAAGCAAGTGTTCTGTAGGCCAGTATTGGAAACCACAGAGAGGACAGAGGACACAAGAAGTCACCAACTCTTGGCCACCAAGATAACACAAATGCATCCCAGAAACTAATCTTCAGCCTATCTTCAGACACCCAGGGCTGGAAGACCTCCACAGAGAGTACTCCAGATTATTGTATACACATGGGAAATCTCATAGAATCATAGAATTGTCTAGGTCAGAAGGCAGCATTTGGAGCTGAGGGTCTCCAAAAAGCCATACAGGAGGCAGCAGGAGGTTCCTCTCCCTGTCCATCAGGAGCAGAGGCACTGGATGCCCACGCACCATCCTGGACTGGAGAGCTGGGGACTCTGTGGTCGTGGGCAGGAGATGCACTTAGAGACAAGCACTAAAAGCTTGTCATCAAAAAGAATCAAACATCATGAAAAAACACTTCCCACCCATCTCCACCTCTGCAGATCACCGAGGTGGTGTTTTTAAGCTAATCACTAGTGAAGGCCCTGGTTCTGAGCAGGAGGAATACATTTCCCAGAGGAAATAAGAGTGGAAAACGTGGAAAAGGTGAGAAAAAAACCCCACCATATTTCACAGCTGCTGTTCAAAGGTTCTGAGAGGCTCTGGCACGTTAGAATAACACCATGGGAGATGGATTAGCAGAGCTGGAGCAGGTGAAGCAGTCTGAGGAGCGTGATAAATGCACCTCCGACACACGCACGGCTTATAAAAGACATATATTACGGGCCCTGAAGAGCTGACTTCAAGGCCTCATTTAGTGGGACCGCAGCAAATCTTGTTCCAAGACTAAGCCACGCAGAGAACAATTTATTTTCTCTGAGGAACACATTATCCTGATATTGTCTCTCTTGGCCTTCCCTCCTCGGTAGGAAGGATAGAAAACGCATGACATGACCAGCCCCGATGCTTTTAAGGGGTAGTTTGGTTATTTGTTTGGTTTTGCTTCAAAACGTTGATACAGAGGAGACATTTTCTACAGCCAGTTTAAACCAATAAGCACCTCTTCCTTTGACATACCTAGAATCCTGATTAAGTACCTCAAAACAAAGGTGTGGCTTAATCTCAGACCCATAAAGGTGGGAACTGAGAAATGAAATGGGGTGCTGCTCTGCTCCAGCCCTTCTGAAACATTATTCCTTGGGGGTTTTTGGTCATCCTTGGAAGGGTTACTACAGGTAACTACAGGTTAAAACCAAAGCAAATTTTAACCCCCAAATTGTGACAAAACCATTCAAATATGAAAAAAACCCTATATACAACTTCATTACAGATCTTGTGATTTTCCTAAAGCACACTATTCGCACAACATTTTCTGCCTTACAAAAAAACCCCAACCAACTGTATTCACTGAAATCAGAACAGCTTTTGCTGAGCCTTTTTCATTGCCAATTTTTTTAAAAGAAAACA
>BJBW01009379.1:382-16928 GCA_004320125.1 Scolopax mira
TTTTATGAAAAAATAGGAATCTTTATGTAATGTCTGTGTTTATGAATGCTGCAAAAAGCAGCCACTTCTCTGCAGCTGTGACTGGGATATGAGAAACGGGCAGAAGAAAGGCAGACAGTACTAGGACCTTCAAAAAGAAACCTGGCACTCCACAAGAGTTTGCATTTGCTGTTTACATGTATTTCAGCACAAAAGGTAGGAAAACTAGTTCACTTTTTCTGTTAGAAAGTTTAGTTGTTGACTTCAAAAAAAACCAACAGTTTTTCTGAAGTGTAATGCAACTGTAAATAATAATTGAGACTGTCGAGTGTTTTGCACTATCCCCAAGCTCTCTGTCGTGACAGAACAGACTTCCATGGCATTGGGAAGGACCTGGTCCATTTCCTGTAGTGTTTCACAAGCAGTGCTCCACTGACACAACTGCCCCTCTTGGCAGTGCCCCCCCACTCCCAAGAGCAGGGCCAGAAATGTCTCCCGAGCTAAGCGGTCAGAAATGACCACATTTAGCATTCAGAATCTCCTGACCACAGATTTGCATTATCTCATTAGTAAGCAGTACTAATGAAAGCTGCTTTTGTTTTCTTTGCCAGACTGACCTAGCTTTCCATCAGACAACTAGAGCTGTTAGGCTAATCCTAAAACGTGACACTACCCGTGTCTTCAATCATTTCCAAATCTCTAATTGTGGGGAGGAGGTTTTACTGTTTGTGGGTATCCAGATCTGCATTGCTGCAATACCTAGTTTTCTGCTAGAGTTCCACCAGCTGCGTGGAGCACAGGGAGCAGAGTTCACGTACAGACCAGTCAGTTCTGTACCTGCCTTTTTTCCTGACTTCTTTGCACTGTACCTGATGCACTTTATATAGTGTTTGTTGTAATTTGATGTTCCTAACCTGGAATCATAGGGGTCTCTCTCTTACCAGCAGAACTGGAATTTTGATCCTGACTAACTGCCTTGTGTCACAAATAGTGCAATTATCAAGTGGTTTTTAATTTTTGATCGTCAAAAAGGGATTGAGTACTGCCAGTTAAAAAGAACTTCTTGATTAATGACCAAGGTTTGTTTACAATGAAAAAGAGAATAAAGTATTATGACTGGGAACATACCTTCTGCTTGTTTTTTACCTCAGTGTAGCTGGAGATCTCTTTCTAGATCTGTATTTGGCTTTTGGCTGTGCTTAATGAGCAGGGGTGGAGGGGGGAGGAGAAGTGTTCTGTCATGCAAAAATCTCTCTCCTACAGTATCCTCAATATCCTCAATTGAAATATCACATCTTTAGAAGTCCTCCCAGTAGCTAGCTCAGCCTGAGTAGCTGTACATGTACTCTCAGACCAGTAATCTTCTTTAGAGAGCTTTGCAAGTTAATCTAACTCTCCCTTACAAGCCTCCCTTTGAGACAGCTAAATGAGCTTTAGTTCCCTCGTTTTACAGTTCAGCCTAGGAGGTATAAATCACTTGCTCAAGGTCAAAAAGAGTAACTGCATGTCTATGGAAACATGTTGTTATATGTCTTATGTTAAATCAACCATTAGACTTTGAGAAGAGCATTGATCAACAAGGGCAAAATGTTTCAGCCTAGAGACACTTTCTGCTTTTTTAAAGAATAGTTGCTATTGCTCCTGAAAGCCACTCTCAAGCAGAGAGTCGCACACAGAGAAAGCAGGCCAAGCCTGACCGGATGGATAACTGCCTACTGGTACAGTGCATTTAGCTTCAGACTCCAGACGAAGAAGGTAGAGTAACAGGGAGAAACCCAAAGGGACTTTAAAATGTTACCCTGAACATTTAAAATGTTAAGCTGAGTTAAAATGAAACTGAGTTCTCTACACTTGTAAAGGCAGGTGCAGATAACAGCAACACCAAGTAAGCTGGTTCAGCAATTGTGAAGGAAGATACGGTCTCCTATTGTAAAAAGAAAATGGCTTTATTTAATATTACTCAGAGGTAGCACAGGACTGATCTGCATAGATAGCATCCAAACAAAAAAATTAATCATAAAACCAACACTTGTTTCCCAAAACTGGTAGTGGGTCGCACTGGCAGGTCCAAAAACCTCTGGACTTTTATTGCTGTGGTACTTGTTTTCTAACTGCTTAATTCTTTCAGAAATCATCTCTGGTTATGGATGGCACTCTAGCAATTTGCATCGAGTAGCACAGGAGTTCCCAGGGAGCAGAGCAGTCCCATGGCTACATGGCTGGACCCAGCTGCCTTTCAGCAGCAGAGGCTGTACGGTGCTGCAAGGCAGAAACTGCTGTCAGACAAACGTAAGCATTTCTGTGCAAGTCTTGCTTTCCTGTCCTGTAGCTAACATGACTATTTGATAATATGGTCATGACCTCTGCTTCAGCTGTTTAGCTCTAGGTAGTTTGCTGTCATTTAAAGCTAAAGTTGTTTTTTTTTAACATAGATGAGATGTTCTTTATTCATTCTGATCTCTTTTCTAGGTTCTAAAGTCATTTAAAGTGCAGCTGGGGGGTTTACTGTGACAGCTTTTACACCATCTTTGCTCAGTGCTTCACAGGAGAGATGTTAATTTTTCTTAATAAGATAACTTGCATGTGCACAATTGCAGCACTTTTGCAGCTTTTAACCTCCCAGGCACCTGCCATGAGACCTGGGTTCTCAAATGCCAGCCCTCAGGTAACTTACTGCAGTCAATGAGCATCTGGGGCCAAGATACTTCATTAGCCAGGGTCCAGCTTCTTACAGAAAATATAGTGAAAAATAACGAATTCCACTTAAAAATGTTATCTAATGGTACAAAAAGGCCAGCACCTGCTTTTGTGTGCTTGAGAGCATTTGTATTGCATGTAAGTGCCAGAACAGTCTAAATTCCTAAAGTGTGTTCACTCTGCCCGGTCAAATAGTAGGAGTTGAAAATAATCTCACAAATCATAAGTTTAGAGTCCTACATTGTTACTATTACTGTTAGGAAAAAAAAATAATTAAATAAAGGTTATTCTTTGTTACTTCATAATCTAAACCCAAGACCACAACCTCCATTTCTATTCTAAAGCCAGAGAACAATGGTCTCTGGCTGTTGTGTGAGATACCAAGTGGAGGTTACTCCCTGCATCGGTGCTCTAATTCTCCAGCTAGGAAGGGGCACTGATTGCTCACTAATCTCAATCCTTAGATGTCATGTTCCAGAAATCCATATTAGATCGTGTTCACAGAGCCATCAGGAGGGCAGCTGAAGCATCAGTGCTCTAGTCTTGAGGTCTCTCAGCTGTGCTCTTCCCAGGAGAAGCATCGCTGGGCTCAGCCAGCTCCATGCTTGGAGTCTGCGCCGCTCAGTCCCACTGGATGCCAAGGAGCTCGCAGCTCACACTCCAGAGCTTCTTTGCTGTCTCATCATCCCGACCCCATGGAGATACATACGCTGGCTTGCAATCACTGTAAGGGGAACATTTTTGTATTTATTTTTTTTCAAGTCAAACATCTCCACCCGCATTAGCACACTGAAATGTCTGTTCAGGTAAGGGAGTTGCTTTCTATTAGCTTAACTTCAAGACAAATTGAAAGAGAGTGGGAGGCGATCCAGCAACTGAGCAAGGGCTGGTGCTAAGACACCTTGAGAAAGCTTTCTTTCCAACTGGCTAGGGAAGAGTGGCCCCCGTGACACCAAGAATTGGCAAGTCTAGCACTATCTGTTGTCTCAACTCTTAAAGAAATCTATATATACTCTACTATCTACCCTTCAATGTAGATTGTCTTAATACCACTAAAAAGGTCTATAAATGCTAACCAAGCTTCTTTGCAAGCGCCTTTTCTAGCAAACACTACAAAAAAGCCACTCAAACAACCCTTCGTTACAACCTATTCATCCTACTCTATTGCCACTGCATGAAAAGCAAAACTGCCCCAGAATAATCATACTGTAAAAAGCATGTCTGGTGAGCCCCTTTCCCATTATCCTCTGAACTGTGGCTCCTTTCTTCTCAGCTCCTACAATCAGCCAGTGCTCTGTCTGCAATAGGGATCATGTGTCCTCAGCTATAACACTAGATGCTCAGTAACACGGGGGGTTAGGAGAATAGAGGAAATTGCCTCTTGTAAGCTTTCTGTCCAGACTAATGTTTTTAGAGCTTCAAGTTCCTCAAATGTCTCTGGTGGACTCCACCTGCCTTGCTGTGGCACGCACATTCTTAAAGTCTAATACTTGTGGTTTATGGTCTGATTTTAGGCTAGTCCAGTGTAAACTCTGAATTACTGTTGAAGCTATTAATTTCTCACCAAGTCCAAAACTCCTTTCTTTTATGAGCTTAAAATCCACCCAAGTTTTCTGCCTGTAAACACTCCATTTATATCCTGGGGCAGACAGTCATCCAGGGAAGATTAAGACATCTATTTATATATATTCAAGTCTGATTAAGATGGTACAAACACCCAAGTGAAAATCTGACAAAGTCATTACAGAGACTAATCCAGTCACGTATCACAACAGGAAAGCTCTGCAAAGCTGAGCTGAATTTAGAAAAAAAAAAAAAAAGACACCTTTTCATGTTTGTTCCCCAAAACCAACATCGTTACACTGCTCCACACCCAGTGGAAAGCTGACAGATGCATGTGAACAAAGCTGTTCAAATGTCAGGCTTCAAATCTAGGATGATGACAACTTGGAACTGCTCTGGGCTGTCATTTTGGTGAGGAGAAGAGGCATGACTAGGCAGGGTCCTGCAGTAAGTCAAAGAAGTCAAGAAACAACAGGGTTTGTAGTGGGAGCTACAGGACAGTTTCTAGGACGAGTGCCTCCTAGCTGGTGGGTCTGTCACCCTGGAGAATCAATCACATGCCAGTCCTAAAAATCTCCCTTCCTCGCTGTGCAGCACCATCAGCCCTCCCAGTCACTGGGAGCACAGGCCCTTCCTGCTCCAGTGGGGTAAAACTACGAAGAAAAACCAAGTTGGTCTTCCCAGGATTGACTCAAGTGACCTCATTAGCTAAACAGCTCTGCTGAAAAGTGATTTGCCCAAGTGCCAGGCAGATCAGGATTAGAGCTCTGAGCATGTGACAGCCGTTCCTCCTCTTTGAGTACAGTGATGTTCCTAGCGCTAAATGACCTGCTGTTGTGTGAAATGTTGCACAGATCAGGGATTTCTTCCAGCACAATATCCACTGCAACAGACCTGGAAGGGGTAATGCTCTAGTATTTGTCAGCCTCAATCTATAAGCCAGCATCTTACCCAGTCCCTTCTTAATGAAGAATGACAGTAAGTCTCATTTTCCCCAGCCGACAAGGCTGCCTTCCCTCCATAGTCTGTTTCTCTCCGTCAGCTGGTACCCACCTGAAATACTGTCCTGTCACAGAGTCTAGTTCTTCTGCTACTGCACAGTAGACACTGGTCTGAGCTCCTTCCTGAGGTGTCTTCAAGAAGAATGAGAATATCTTCCACAGCCACGTCATCACAAATGAGTGCCGGACCAGCTCAGAACGGACAGAACCAGGATGGAGAGCATTTGCTGTGACTTTAGTGCCTATGACAATAGAAAGTAGTCCAGGACAACTCTGCATGCATCAATCAGTCTTTAAAAGAAAGGGTAATATACTCTTCAATGCTACCTGCTTATATTCTACAACTGAAAGGAGAAGTCTAGTCATGGATACAGGGAGAGTAAGCGAAACTCTCAATAATTGCTACTTGCTGGAGCATCCCCCACTCCCTTCCAAACAGTGCAGTCTGCCTTCTGCAAAACAATGTACTAGAGGGACGGGATGCTAAAACAGCAGCAGTTTCCATCAGGCTTTTAAGAATACCAGGTTCTTTTGATTCACTATAATACTTATTTTTTAGAGAAGACATGACTACTTAAGTTTATGAAAAGGACTAAATGACACAGCTGTGACAGATGTTAGGACTTAGGAGGTACTGCCTAGTCCTTCTGTTTTATAGGCAATAGACACTTAAGGTAGCTGAGTATTCCTCGGCTTTTCCACTGCAGACCACAATTGTAGTTAAACTCCTATTTTTTCAGCTTTCCTCCATGTACCACAGTTGTCTGTGTGGATACAGCTACTTTTTCACAAGCGCCAAAGAAAAATGAAATCCATTAAACCGTGCCAGGCTACTAAACTCCTCTGCCCTGTTGCCATAAAGACAATCAGTGCTTTAAGTCTCCTGGTTCCACAGTCATGAAATATTTTCTTCCTCCATCAAGTTGCTATCAGTGACCCTTGCCTCAAAGTATTTCATTTCTACATAGCCAATTTCCAGACTTTTCTTCCATCCACCCTCCTCATCCCATCTACAGTGCTCAAAAGCCAAGCAGAACACCAGTCTGCTCCCCTCTGGGACTTGCCTTGCAGCCGCCGCGCCAGCTCCCGAGTGAAGAGCACGTTTGCCAATTTGCTGTGACAGTAGGCGAGGCCACGGTTGTAGCTCTTCTCACCATGGAGGTCATGGAAGCGGATGCGGCCTCCGTGATGAGCCAGTGAGGACACGTTCACTATGCGGGCAGGGGCAGACTGCTTCAGGCACTCCAGCAATAGGAAGGTCAAGAGAAAATGCCCTAGGGGTGAGAGGAAACGTCATCCTTCTCTGAAGCATTCCCCTGCTGGAATTTTAAAGTACTTTCAAAACACTACTTACATATTATATCTTACTGCTGCCCACGTTTCAAGTCTAGGGAAAAGAACACCCCCTTGAATCAACAGCTAATCTTTTTAGAGCCATTAATCTCTGCTCCTCAGCTCCAAAAAGCTGCAGCCATCATGTTTTTCAAATGTCCCAAGTAACATGTACAGATACTTAGATTGGGTCTACAATATACAAATACATTTGCATCACATCTCCAGAACTCTAACTCCACAAGAAGGAAAGATGAGGAAAAGAATGTCTGAATGCAGGATTTTCCTCTGGCATTTTGCCACAAATATTGAAAAGCAAGCATGACTTCCCTGGCCTTACCTAAATGATTGACTCCCAGGTGCATCTCGAAGCCATCAGCAGTCTTGGAGTACGGGCATAACATTACCCCAGCATTATTAATGAGAATATGGAGTTCCTTCTCCTCTGCAAGAAGCAACAGACATCCTTAAACAGGGAAACAGAGACCAAAGACAGACAAGAAGGTGGCACGAGCCAGCCAAAAAAACCCCACACCTGTCTTGAGTTGCAGCTACATCACCTCAATAAAATAAGCTGTCTCCTGGCCTCTGACAAGGCCCTGCTTTGGACCACAGTACCCAAGTGTGGTACAGAGATATGCAGGGCAGGGATCTGGAATTTGCTAGAAAGGCAGCCAGCTGTCCTTGGTAAAATGTTCTCACTGAAAAGAAGGATCTAGAAACTGTACCTTCTAGAAATTTCTCAGCAAACTCCCGGATGGACTTAGTATCAGCCAAGTCCAGTTTTTTCACAATGACTTCCTGGTTCCCCGTCTCAGCTCGGATTTCACTGGCTGCAGCTTCTGCCTTCTCTGTGTCTCTGCAAGCGACAATCACTCTCGCACCTGCAAGGGGGGGCAAAAGCAGGAACAGAAGCTGAGAGCACTCAGGATGATCAGGGCTATGACAAGTAGGCTGAGTATGCACTGTACTTGCAAACAACACACGGTTTCTTTAGGGAAGTCCCCAGGGACTCCCCAATTCAGGGGAGTAGCTGGGAGGGACAAAGCCTTTCCCACTATGTTGTTAGCTCTGGCCCAGCCCAAAGCTGTTTTCAGACCAGGGCAATGCACAACTCAAGTGCCTCTGTCTGCGTTCCCCCAGGCCAGGAGCGTGTACCTCCACACTGGTATGAAAGGCTTACGTATGCCCCTGTAATGGAAGCTTCAAGCCAGGACCACATGAAGGTACTTGGATTCCAGCCACAGTTATTTCTAAACGGATTGTGATCACGTAGTTTAATCTCCCTTACCAATTACCCAAAAAGCATTTAAACAAAATTAGCTTGAAACATGAATAACTAAAGCACACAGCAGTGGACCTGTGGCGTTTTCCAGCTTCACAGATGAGGAACCCAGCGCTACCAGGAGCTTCTCCTGTCCTCTCAAGACAGCCGCAGCGGAGCATTCTCATGTCAAAAGGCATCTTTTTGGAGTTCAAACGAGGAAACCAGCTGAGGAACTGGGGACTTGCACCTCAGTGGTTACACCTGAGCCCGCCTGAAATTACTGTGGAATCCAATTCACTCAGATGTAAGCATAACATATTCCCCCCTTAGGTCCCCAAAAGGGACCGCTGATGCACGTCAGCCGCAGGGGGATGCCCAATGATGATGGCTGGCCACTTGCCTCTGCGGGCGAGGTCCCTGGCCGTCTCCTTCCCGATGCCTGTGTTGGCTCCTGTGATTATGGCCACCTTCCCCTCCAGCCTGACTGTTGACTTGCATTGTCCGCCAGCGACATACCTCCTGCAGGAGAGAGGTGAGGAGGACGAGGCCGCGGGGAGGCTTCCCTCCTTCGGGACCCAGGGCTGGGCACCCCAACACCCCGGGTTCGCTCCGAGGTGTTACGCTCAGGGAACGTTCAGGCACCGTTACCTGAAAGCGGTTGATCGCGACCATGTCGTGACCGGGCCACCAGGTCAGGTTCTCACTCGCCCTCCAACCCCCCCCCCCCGCTTGATGAACCATCAGCGGGTCCCAGTCCCAGTCCCGCCGGCCCAGTAAGGGACGGCCCCGGCCCCCCGCTCCGCCCTTGCGTCAAGTGGGGCCACGGCTCCCATTGGCTGCCGCCGTCAGCTCGGCCAATGGGCTCCGCCGCTGCGCCCTGAGGGGAGAAGACGGGCCCCGCCCCCGCGGCCGCCACTCCCCGCGCCCTACCGGCTCCGCAGCTCTGGACAGACCCCGCCGGGGCTTAGCCGAGCCCCGGGAGCGCCCCTCTGCCCGCCACCGGCACCTTAATGCTAGCGCTGAAGCTGAGGAGGTGCGAACGGCGCCCAACCCCTGCGCGGGCGAGAGAACCGGGACCCCTTTCACCCGCGCTCCCCTCAGACGCGCCGGGGCAGAGCTCTCACGGGGCAGAGGCGCTCGGTGAGACGCACCTGATGTAGGGCGCTGCCACAAGAAGAAGGATAGGGAAGGAGACAGCGGCCCCGAGCGCGGCTCCCCAGCAGTCGAACATCACCGCTGCCCGCTCCAGGCGCACTGAGGGCGCTCAGCGGCGGCCGCCCCCAGCCCCGCCCCGCCCCGCCCCTTCCCCTCAGGCCCCGCCCCGCGTAGGTCCCGCCCTTCCACCCAGGGGCCGCCTCGGCCCCGCCCCGCTGCGCGCCGTGAGGCCCCCACACCTTCTAACGGCTGCCCGCTCAAGCGCCTGACGAGCCTCGGCGCTGCCGACCGGCGGGTGGCACCGCCGACTGTCCCTGTCGCCACGCCACGGGAGTGGCGATTCACTCCCGCGGGGAGCTGGACGCGGTGGGCTTGCCGGCGCGGGCGCTGCCGCCGGGCGGTTTTGCGGTCGGGCGGCGTTTGGGGCGCCCGGCGGCGCGGGGGAGGCCCCTGTCGCCGCTGATGGCGGAAGTGGCTGGGAAGGGAGGCGGCGGTTGTTGCCGAGTGCGGCAGGGGCCGAGCGTCTGCCATGGCGGGTCGCGGCTCCGGCTCCTCGGAGCACCTGGAACGGCTGCACGAGATCTTCCGGGGACTGCACGGAGACCTGCGGGGCGTCCCCGAGCGGCTGCGGGGCAGCGCGGCCGGTGAGGCGG
This sequence comes from Scolopax mira, assembly GCA_004320125.1. Classification (NCBI taxonomy): domain Eukaryota; kingdom Metazoa; phylum Chordata; class Aves; order Charadriiformes; family Scolopacidae; genus Scolopax; species Scolopax mira. Next base: position 10,030 of record BJBW01009379.1, read on the forward strand.
GGGGCGGGCGGCCCTTGTTGCTTGAGGCGGGGCAGGCGTAGCGGTGGTGGGACGGTGCGGGGGCAGCGGGCCGGGCCGGGAGCGGGAGATCGGGGTCTTTTCCACCTTTCTGCGCCGGGGCAGCTGCCTCTCCGGCTGGGGCTCCTTTGCGGGCGGGCGGGGCCTGCCGAGGGGCTGAGGCCGCGGGCTGGGGGTGTTTCTCCACAGATTTACAGGCCGTGAGGGCCTTTAAGAAAGGCTGTGCGGGGGGAAGGCGTTTGCCAATGCGATTGCGGGAACTCCGTGCGCCGCTGGGAGGAGGAGGAGGAGGGTGGCTTCCCAAGGCCTGCGTCTTGTTGTACGGTGCCTGCAGTGTTCTGGCAGCTTTGCCCTTGTGCACAAGGCCCGGTGATGCGAACCCCCGAGTGCTTAAGCAGCGAGGCTGGTGCGTGGCGTTACTCCTCTGGGGCATCTCCCCCCGCCGGGCAGTTTGAAATCTCTGAGCGCTGCTGTGCTGGGCTTTCAGCTTCGGGCTTGTCTCTGAGGAGGAGATATCGTTTGGATGTCATTTCATGCTTTTTCTAGGTGAACTGCCTAAACTGCAGTGCTTTAGGTGGATTTTTTTTCCCCTTTTTTTTTTGGATCATTGTTGGAGTCTTGTTTAAAATGTCATTGGCAGAATTAAAAGCAGCTTTTATTATCTTACCTGTCCGCAAACATTCCTAGGCTTACTGGAGAAGACTTGCATTTTAAATGACTGTTTTAAAAGAAGTCTGATTTGTGCACTATTTACCCACAGACTAGAAAAAACTACCAAGTTGCACAAAGTTATATTAGAAGCAAAATTTGATTTCTACATGAATTCTTTAGTAGGGAGCGATGCATGTACCAGTGGGTAAACCACTGACTGAACACTCCTTTGTGAGGAGAATACTTGAGAGTATTCTGAGATCCAGAAAGGAAGTGATCTGACAAGCAATGTCACCAGATCTCTTTGGTTAAACATTTTCTTCTTATGAGAAACATGATAGAGAGTTACCACAAACTGCTGTAGCTCAGCTTGGGTTTTGTACCACAAAAAAGATTAGGGGTTGTAAGCCACATTCTGCAATAGTCCAGTCTTGTCATTCTCCCAGAACTGACCAATTTTATGTGTTTAGGTATAAAATCACAAATCCTAGAAGAAATGGTTTGTTCAGAATATAACAGCCTGTGCTAGGTAACCCAGGCTATGAAAAGCTTAACGTTGCATTTCCTACCTGGCTTTCCATTTAATAATGAGTTAAATTCAGGCTCACAGTCCCTATTATTAGTTTCCAAAAAGTTTGGTACTAGAAAGATGTTCAAACCTGCAAGTGACAACTTTCAAAGCTGACTTAATTTCACTAGCAGTCAATGAGAATCAAAAGCATAAAGGAAGAACTACCCTTTTTTAGAGAACAGCCTTTGAATCCGGGTGTTGTTTGTGTAAAATTTTGGAAAGATGTTTTTTGGGAAGGATGGTTGTCTTTACCGCCTTGAAATGCAAAGTCTCTTACTACCTGGCTATAGTAGAGGAAAAGAATGTGACTGATTTTTCAGACATGCTTTGAAATTTTAGTGTGACTGTTCTGTTCTTCAAATTTCTTGCTGGAAAAATCCTGTTAATGTTTTTGGAAAGTATTTCTAAGAAAGTTCAAGATAAGTCAGGGATTTGCCGATCGGGTGAGGGTGTTCCACGCTCCTAATGTGCTTTGGCAGCTGCTTGCATTTAAAAGCAGAGTTAGCTGTACCTTTCAACTGAATCTGACTCTGATTGATTGGAACTAAATCATTTCACTGTTGATGAGTATGTGGGTAATGTTACTGTGGCTTAGGTACTTTTTCCTATAATGAATTTTAAAAGTTGTCTCGATGTACCTCAAGTTGCAGTTTCATCTGGAACGATACGAATTAAACCTCTCAGTGTGTTCTGGCATTTCTGTTAGGCCAGATCCACTGTAACGCTTTCAAGCCATGTTGCCTGATTTCTTGTTGGCATATGGACAAAAAAAGTCTCAAGCCGTTGCTGCTTGACTTTTGGAAATGAACTTGCATTTCTATGTCTGCTTGGTTATAAGTGCAGTCTCGTCTTAATCCACTTGGGGGACCAGAGAAGGTAAAATACTGCTCTTTTTGGTGCTGCACCAGCTTTCAATGAGATTGAGAGAGCAGTTGTTTTAAGAGGGCACTGTGTAAATCAGATTAGTGAAATGGCCTGTAGGAAAGTAAGCATTGGCTTCTGAAGACTGTTTTCCTGTAGTTCTTGTCCATTACCTCACATGGAACCCAGCTACACAAATAATTGCATCAACGCAAATGTACGTGGTGGCAAATCGTGGAAGGAGTTTCAGAGAATGTATTTGGGAACCTGCTGAAGTCAGCGTTTCCTCCTGAGTTAACAGGGATGTGAAACTGCATTTCCTGACCCCAGCTGGTGTGTGATACATTAACTGTCATAACGTAGCATGGTCTGTAATAATTCTGTGTGCTACTCGAGAGTGTAGCTTCTTGTTAATGATGGGTTTTAACTGTGTTTTAAGTTTTCTACAGTTCAAATTCTGGGGCTTCATGTAGATTTGAACTGGAAAGGAAAGCCTACAGCTTAGGCATGTCACGTGTATGAGAGGAGCTGTTTAAAAACCTTTTGATCGCTTCAGATCTTTTCCCTGTTCTCCACTAAGAGTTCAGTGGTTTAAAAACTGCTTCTTTTGCAGAGGACCGTATTCACTAAAAGGTACTATCAATATTTTTTTTTTACTGCAACAATGTTTTCATAATTTTGTCTTCAATTTTGTCTTGAAGTTTAGTCAAATCAGAGAAGTTCTACCAAGATGTTTGTCTGTGCTATTTTGCTACACAAAATTTTATTTAAGACTAAATTATTCTCTTCTGAGAGAGATGAATGAGGCTAGTGCATATTTATCAGGCTTCTGATAGAATTGGGTTTCATTTTCATTCTACAAGACTCCTCTGGTGGTCCTCTTCAGTGCTTTTGCAAAAGCTTATAAATCATATATTTTTACTCCAATGAGATAAGGGGAGTTTTAGAATTATAATTTCATTGATTGTGGATATTAGAGAGGTATGATAGGTTTTTAACACATGCAAAATACATGTCTTAAAGTTTCGTTTAAAACTGGAATAACAGCAGTGAAACCCATTCTTTGGCCTCCAAAGGTCTCGATACAAGGATCTTAACAAATGGCTGTCTCATACAATTAAAATGTATAGTTTTGTTGTCATTCCAGAAGAGGGAAGCATTTGGGCATTAATCTGTGAACCTGAGGTTATGTCATGGTGGCATCTTTAATCTCCAAGTGCTCCAGAATGTTTATCCCATTTACCTCGTTACATTATGCCAGGTACTTCAGGTCTCACTCGGAGAGTTAGATTGACTTGATGTTCTGTTCAAATTACAGTTTCAACCTTCAGTGATCTTCCCAAATGTGTGCCAAAAGTAAGAAATATTTATGAGCTGTCTACCAACAGGTCCTCTTTGTTATTCTTTCATGTGAGATATTTTTCAACGTGCAGTTCTGTCAGTGGAGGTTGGAGGATAATAGGTCAGAAAAATATTTCAGGTTTGAAAAATGCCCTGTCTGCCAGAGGTGGTTGGTGGTTGCCAGAGGTGGTGGCCAGCACTTGGACGGGTGGTTCCTGCTCTCTCTCCCCACCTCCTTCTGGAAAGTTGTCCTAAGAACAGGCTGTTTCTGTTCAAGGTAAATTCTGACCTGGAACCAGCAGCTTCCTTGTCTATAATGGATTGAGTTGGAGTTCTCTTGGGTTTATCTGACGTGTTACTTTTTCTTTCACAGAGGAGAAGAAAAAACTAGTTCGAGAATTTGATGAAAAACAGCGTGAAGCAAATGAAACGGTAAACACAAACCTAGGCTTCTGGCCTTGCTGACCAGCTGAAACACTGATACCTTAAAAAGAACAGTGCTTCCAAATTCTAGTTTTTCTTGGATCATCTTCTGGCAAGTTGATGTTGTATTTTTTTAAATGTTAGATTAATTGATCTGATAGGTGTATCTGTGTTTGTCAAGGCTGTTGAATATATCTGTATACATATACAGATGTGGACAAATGTTCTCACATATTGGGGGGGTTGGGTGGTTTTTTTGAGTCCTCTGTTTGGGTATCACCTTCCCTTTGTTGAACAAAGGAGAGTGGTAGAGCTGTAATTAAAATTGCTAGAGATTGTAGGGAGGGCATGTAGAAAATTTGCTGTTTCCCTCCCCTCCGCCCTGTGTTTTTTCATGTTGGTCTTAACATTGGTTAAATATCAGGGACTTTGCAGATTTGAAACCTTTGCTGTGTAGGCTTCTTGGACAGCAGGTGACATGGAACACCATAAAAAAACCAACCATGTGACTTGTCTTTTTAAGCAAGACATGGATCAAGCTTTCTTTTCATATTAATGTGCTGTTTGTTAGGATGTTTTTGACTCGCAGCTGAAGATGATGCTTTATTCTTCTAACTTAGTGGGTTTTATGGACAGGGATCTGTGTAGGTGATGTATGAGACATAGAGCTCACGTTGTGGGAGAGCTCGTAGTGGCAGACAACTTTAAGCATTGTGAATTTGTAAAAACTGTCACTAAAAGTTGATGTGAAAATTCATGCATCCAAAATCTCAGGGTTTACAAATCCCAACTCCCCTTGCCAGGCCCAGATGTTCAGAGTGTGAATTCGGTGGCTTTGCCTACCCGTGCGATAGATCTCGCTGCAGAGATACGATAAGGTGATACCCTTCCTATAGATGCTTAAACTAGATGAAAGTGAGAACTGCAAATTTAGAAGTTACAGAGTTATAGATGTTTCAGAAAAAAATCAAGCATTTAAACTTGGCAATTAATTTTTTTTTTCTTTCCTTGAGGGACTGTGTGTTTGGAAGTCCATGTGGGCTGAACAGCACTAGGCAGAATGTGTACTTGATACTAGAGGAGGGGTGTAGGTTTTGGGGTTAATCTCCCTCGCCCACTCACATAAAAACATGTGAATCCCTTCATCTGATAAGAGTAGATTTGGTGCTTTAAAACATTTTCTTTCATTACAGCTGCGGGAAATGGAGGAAGAACTGAAGTATGCTCCTCTGCCGTTCCGCAACCAAATGATGAGCAAAATCCGGGCGTACAGAAGAGACCTCTCCATGTTCCAGAGGGAGATGAGAAGCACAGATTTGGGATTGGGCCCTGGAAGTCAAGGCGACATGAAATACGGCATCTTCTCCACAGAAAATGAACAGAGTGTGAGAACTGGATATAAATTTTATTTCACATTGCTGTGATTGTTTAAACTTTAATATTCCAGATGTATTATTTACAGTGTTTCTCCTTTAATCTGCTTAGATTCCAAGCTTGACTCCCCGTATATCTCTCTGCACATAACATGAATATCTCAGGGAGGAAAAAGCTTTCCTTTGAGTTCCAGATGTTCTTTTCTTTCTATAACAAAGATATGAGAATAGTTGAAATGTAACTCTTGCATGCCATGCGGTTAGGAACTTACACTTTATTTAATCGTTCCCCTATAGCAGTGGAAACACAAAAGTGAAAGGTTAACTCATCTAGTGTTAGTCTCCAAAACTAGCACCATATAGATCCTTTGGTAAAATTCTCTTTTTAGCAACCTCACTGTAAATAATTTCAAGAAAATATAAGAAGTCATCCACTAGCACTTTGTTCACATGGATTTACTGCTACTGTGCAAGAAATGCACCAAATTCTTTGTTTACCAGATGTTCTTAGACATATCTGAGCCAGTGAGCCTCAATCTGCTTATTATCTTCAAAGTGCTGTCAGAAGGTTCGTGGAGGTGAGCTTTATGTTTGTCTGCCTTCATAAGCTCTTTCCTTAGTATCTCATTCTATATGCTCTGCACTAGCTTGGTAAATATTTGCATTTGATTCCTCTTGATTGGTTCCTCTAAAACCTGAGAGCAGGGTGGTAGATCAGACTTTCTGAAGCCTGAGAAGATACCTTATTCTGAGCCACCCTTTTACCCCAAGGTCAGCAAACGTTTCTTATCCTCCAGCCAAGGCTACTGGCGTGACAAGAGGATCTTTGTTCCTTAGCAATCCATCTGTTGGTGCTGTTTATTCCCAATCCTTTTGACCGTGTAGACTCTTAATGATCTCTCTTGGCAACCAGTGTGGAGTCACAAACAAGACTGACTGGAGATAGGAATGGAAGGAAAAGTTACCCTCTGGAAAGCAAAGATATTACTTTCATTTAAATGTTCTTTGATGGAAAAGTAAATTGTTGCAAAGGCCTTTTTTGGTAACTGATTTAACTCTTCAGCTCTGTGTCCTTTTTCAAGGTTTAACCGGATTTGGCCATAACCTTACAGTGGGAACAAGAACTCTTTGAAAATTAACTGGGCTACATCAGTTAACATAAAAAGGTCGTACAGCTGATATAAGTGGGTGGCCTATGGAGTCGCATCCTAACTTTTTAATATGTCAGAAGCCTAATACCTCTGGTTTGTGCTTAATAGTTAAGCATACCTTATTTTTTTCAGACTAATCTGCAGTCGCAGAGGGTGCTGCTTCTCCAGGGAACAGACAGCCTGAACCGAGCCAGTCAGAGCATTGAGCGCTCGCACCGAATTGCTGCTGAAACAGACCAGATTGGCACTGATATCATTGAGGAGCTTGGGGAGCAGCGGGAGCAACTGGAACGCACCAAGAGCAGAGTAAGTGGAGAAACGGTGGGGACTGTGTGGTTTTTCCTGGTGTTTCCAGCTTCCTGGGAAGCGCACACCGGGGGCTTCTCTCGGAGACCTCCCTAAGCACGGGCAGGCGGGTGGTGTTTCTGCAGGCCAAATCCAGGCTGCCACCTGTCTGTGCTCTGCTCAAAAAAAGGACCCAAAGCACGATGGCCAAATGTCTGCTGATTT